>CANJKZ010000342.1:722500-910000 GCA_947471745.1 Closterium sp. Naga37s-1 | reverse complement strand
CTGTTAGGGCAGGGCCGCGACGAGCAGCGGCAGGGCAGAGGCCGCGGCGGGCGGCAAGGTAGGGCCGCGGGTGGCGGCAGGGCAGGGCCGCGACGGGCCGACAAGGCAGGGGGCCGCGACGGGCCGTTAGGGCAAGGCCGCGACGGGCCGAGAAGGCAGGGTTCGCGACGGGCGGCTCTAAGGCAGGGCGCGCCACGGTGCAGGTGAGGCAGGCGCGAGGCGCGCTTCGGGCAGGGCAGGAAAAAAAAATGATCGTCGTGGGCCCTAAAAAAAACGTTCCCACGAGGGAACCTGCTCATAATACCATGTCAAAATAGTGAAGGAAGGAATGACGGAACTAGCAAGCAGGTGGGTACAAGTAGGAAACCTAAAAGTGTTGTACCCTATATGAACTACCCCACTACAGCCTAGACAGACTATAGCATATAAGTTTGACAATAATACCGTAAGTAACGTTTTCACAGGGGGTGCGCTTATAATTGAGGATCGGCCATAAGCGCATTGCTCCAGATAGAAGCGCATGCGCTTATAATAGGCCTGCGCTTCTATCCGGGGTGATACGGTACTGTGATCTATATATATACCTGCATGCTTATACTTGCTAGGTTATGATCACTGCACTGTTTGTTCTCTTTTTTATAACTATGCATGTGAACTGACCTTGTGGCCATTTGCTTGTGCTCAGAATGTGTGGTGACTTCGTGATCCACCCCGAGCTTGCTTTGCTTTTCTTGACTGGTCTTGTGACCACTTGTTCTCCCCCACTTTGCCTATGGGGGTGTGTCAAAATGTTTTAGTGCTTACATTGTGTAGGTTGTAATGGGGTAGCCCATAAGAGGTACAACCCAATTATGGTTAGTACCTGTACCCAACTCTTTCATAGTTGATTCATTCTCGTTCTAGATTCTGACAGTTCTTGCTACGGTATACCCCACTTTGCCTATGGGGGTGTGTCCAAATGTATTACCGTATGGCCCCGGATATAGGCGCCGTCCGATTAAAGGCGCCGGCGCCTCTATCTGGAGCATGGCGCTTATGGCCGGAACTCGATTATAAGCGCACCCCCTGAAAATTCTATCCTTATTATAAGCGCATCCCTTAACCTTTCATTGGAGGCATTACAAAAGAATTTACTAAATTGTCACTTTTTCTAAGCAACATCAAATTAAGCTAGATCTCCTATTAACAAGTTTAGCCGGGGTACTTCTACCTACGGTAACATGGATCATACAGTACCCCTCCTACTCCTCGTCAGATTCGGGCTCCTGGCAGTTGTTGCCAAAAAAACCATCAGCGATGATGTCATCGTCGACATCCACTTCAGCTGTCAGCTGGCTCCGCCTGTGCGCCATGGCGAGTCCGTCCTCACTGCCGTCAAGCTGGTTGCTGATGCCACAGGTGAGGAACGCATGCTTGATGAGGTCGGCCGGCACTGCCTTCCAGGCTTGTGATACCCACCGCAGGACGACCTCTGGTGAAGGCTTCTTCAGGTTCCCTGAAACATTACGGGAGAACGGTGGAAAGCAGTTAGTGCAACAACAAAGAATTCGGGGGGGGGGGGGGGGGGGAGGGGGGGGGGAATACCGTACTCATGCCATACCTGCTGCCGTCAGCTGCTCTTGCCCCTCTGCCTCAAACCACCTCTGGTACTGCTGGCGGACCGACGCCTTAAAGCTCTTGTTGATGCAGACATCGAGCGGCTGTACCTCCGCCGTACAGCCCGACGGGATGATCGCCGGCACGCAGTTCATCTCGCGGAGCTTCTCCTTCACCTCCTCGGTGAGGTGACCGCGGTAAGAATCCAGCACCAGCATCGAGCTCTTGGCGTGTCTGCCGAACCGAGGCTTCAGGAACGGCTTCACGCCCTCCTCAAGCCAGCGAACGACGCCAGGGGAGTCCATCCACCCGTTCTCGTGGCAAGCCACGGTCACATCTGCATGAAACACGCACGGGTGGTTAGAATTCGAACTCTGAAAAGAACGCAGTGACCGAGCCGTGCACCTCTTTACTTACCGGCAGGGAAATCGCCCTTCGGCAAGGTTTTGCGCTTGAAGAATACCCACGGCTTCAGCTTCCTTCCGTCCGCCGTGCACGCCAACATAACGGTCACTCTCTGCTTCTGATACCCCGCGCTCCTGATAGGCACCAAGCGAACACCCGTTTCGTCCACGGTGGTGGTGGCGGGCATCTCCAGCCAGAGCGGCGTCTGGTCCGCGTTGATGATCCACGCGGTGTCGATGCCGCGCTCACGACGCTTGGCACGCACGAACTGCCAGAAGCTCTTGCACTGCTCAGCGACATCTGCACGGCGGTGGAAGAGACGTCAGACACAGACGGAGGGCGTTAGTACAATTAAAGAAAAACAACGTGCCAAATTGAACGGGGTAATTCTCACGCGCTGCGGTTTTCTGGGCAACCCGGGTCTTCATGCGGACGCTCAGATTCCATCGCCGCCGAAAGCGCTCCGACCACCTCTGGCTTCCTTTCCACTTCTTGTCCGGGTACAGAAGCTTCATGAACTCCCGCGACCACTCCTGCAAGCGGCCGACTGACACGGCGGTTCCCTTGCGGCGCCACTCGAGTAGCTTCTCGTACACCTTCAACTCCATCGGCCAGTACCACGACGCTCGCCCGCGGCCGTGCATGCGCTTCCGAGCGGAGTGAACATCCTTGAGGAATTCCGCCGTCCGCTTCCAGTTGGTGAGACACTTCCGGTGGATTCCGCTCTCGCGAGCCAAGGCGCGCACCGACACCGCCAAGTCCATCAGAGCAACCCACTTCAACTTCTCCGCGGCGGTGTAACCTTGCCGCTTGTTGTCGGTGAGCTTGTGCCTGGGAGAGGGGGGGCGGGCATCACGGTTCTGTGAAGAGGGGTGGGGTCGCTTGCGATTATTCGGAGGATAGGTTGGTATGGGCAGTTTCTCGGGTAGCCCGTCGCGTGACCAGTACTCAACGCCGTCGTCGTCAGCGTCGCCCGTAACACCTTCTGGAAACACATCGTCAGCGGTGCCGCCCTGGGCGCCGCCCCCGGCGGAAGCCTCCGTGCCACCCTCGGCGCCGTCAGCGCCGCTCGCTTCCTCAGCGCCAGCAACATCATCGTCGGCGCCGACCGCAGATTCGTCCCAAGGGCAATCGTCGGGCTGTCCCCAACGTCCTCCAGGAAAGTGTTCCACTTCCACGTACTCATCTTGCGCCTTGTTAGACTCCGGTTCGGAGAGGTATTCGTCGAACGCCGATGGGAGCAGTAGCGTGAGCACGGGCTGATTGCCAGTGAGTTGCGGAGACACAGGACCCAGAGGCGGAGGAGCAGGAGGAACAGGAGGCGCAGGAGGTGCAGGAGGCGAAGGAGGAGCAGGAGGCGCAGGAGGCGCAGGAGGCGCAGGAGGCCGTGGTGGCTCTGGTGGTTCTGGTGGGATACGGGAGTACCACCCGTCAGCGTCTACTCTAAACACGGGCCTTCGCGTAGGCTTTTTCTGTCAAACATTATATGTTCATATTGTGTAGGCTATAGTGGGTTTAGCCTTAGGGGGTACAGCTTTGTTAGGGTTTCCTACTTGTATCCCCCTCCTACCTAGTTTCACTCATTCTCGTTCTATTCTAGATTCTAACATGCTATCAGAGCAGGTCGATCCCCTTGGATCGATCCTGTGGGTGGGCCCACCACCCCACTGCTTCCGCTGCTACTGCTACTCTGTGTGTTGCACGCCCCGTGGCGTGCGACGGATTTTTCATCCCGCCGCGCGCTCGGAGCGTGCGGCGGTTTTCTGCCCGCCGTGCGCCCCGAGGCGCGCGGCGGCTTTCTGCCCCGTCACTCCGCGCGTCGCCCCCGGGAGGCGCTGCGACGGGCGACGGGGACCCGCGCATCGCCCCCCGTCGCCCGTCGTGGCCCGCGCGACCTGCGTAGGGCCCGCGCGCGGCCCGTACAGCCTGCGTGCGGCCCGTACGGGCAGCGCCAGGCCCGCGCGCGGCCCGTACGGGCTGCGCCAGGCCAGGGCGCGCCTCGGGCCGCCCGCGCGCGGTTCGTATGGGCTGCGCCAGGCCCGTGGGCGCCCTGTTTCCTCTTCCCTTGAGCCGCCCGCTGTCCCCCGCGCTTCTGACGGCGCCCCACCCCTGCTGCTACCCGTGCTCCTAAATTAGGGATTGGGGGTGGAGCGTATGGGGGTGCCGTCTCTGTGAGCCGTCCCCTGCTCCTCCTCCTCCGTCTCCCACTGCTGCAGCTGCCGCTGAGGGGGGTGGATTTGTTGGAGCCGTCGGAGTGGTACGAGGGGGTGACGTGCAAGTGGAGTTAGGGGTGAAGCAGTAGGTGTGTGGGGGGTGTGTGGGACAGTTGGAGGAGGTTGAGTGGAGGCAGCCGTCGTGTCGTCCGCAGCGCCTGTAGTCCGGGGCGCTGTCCTGGTAGCCCAGAGAGCCTGCTGCGCCTGTCGCCCGTGGGTCCGTTGCTCCTGTAGCTCCTCGTAGCCCGTGAGCCAGTTACTCCAGTAGTCCGGGGCGCTGTCCCGGTAGCCACTGTGCCAGCAGCTCCTGTTGCCCGTGTGTCTGCAGCTTCAGCCGTCGTCTCCCATCTTCTCTCCTCTCACAGTCCCTCCTCCTCCTCACTTGCCCGCTGTGACTACCACTAGCTTTGCTTATAATTGTGAACTACTGCTATGCTTGCTCATTTTGCTGATTACACCCCACTTTGGCTATGGGGGTGTGTCAGAATGTTATTATTGTCTAGCCTGCAGTGGGGTACTCTATAGCGAGTACAACCCAATTAGGGTTTCCTATATGTATGCCAACTGCTGCTAGTGCAACCCCCTCCTTTCTTCATTCTTACTTTCTACTGCTGGTTCTGACATTTTCTTGAACAAGAAGTGGGTGCCGCTGAATTCCGCCATGGCTGCGGCAGCCAGGCGAGAACTACGGTACCAAGAAACCGAACGAGAAACTGAGAGAGATGGAGAACAAATGAGAGATTCAAAGGGACCCCTTCTGGTTAGCGCCTCGGGGTCCTCGTCGGGGAGAGACGGGTACCCCCTGTCTGAACCCGGAGAGGAGGTTATCGCGGCACGAAGATGCTGCGCTGGCAGGGCATTCCAGCCCCTTCTCGATGGTTCGGGTGAAATGCAGCTGCCTGCCAGCGCATGAAAGCCTGATTGGGCCGCAAGGCAACTTTCACGTCAGCGCTGGCAGGTGCGCTGCTCGTGGACGGGATTTGTGCGGTCGGGAATCGAAGCGCAGCAGTTTTCGGCGGGATTACATGCATTATCCCACGCGCACGTTACTCAATTGTGTTCGCCTTACTGCGGGCTTCGATTTGGTACATAAAAATATCAAATTCTTTTTTGCCATGATATAAGCGCCGGCGCTTATGGCCGTTATTCAATTACAAGCGCCACTCCTTAAAAAAATGATTTTATTATAGGCGCATCGCATATGCGCCTATATCCGGGGTAATACGGTATATGCTTGTAGGCTGTAGTGGTGTAGCCCATATAGGGTACAACCCGTTTACGGTTGCATACTCGTATCTCACTGCTGCTAGTCACACTTCATTCCGCTGTTCTGGTTCTGACAATTCCTGCAGATTTCCTGAGTTACGGTATTACCAGTACGGTAAGAGCATTTGCTTGGAAATCTACTAGGACAATTGTCACTTCAGTATGGTTCTGATTCTACGATTCTGCATGTGTTGGGGGAGGAGAGCAGCCGCTGTCCCGTATCCTGATTCTACCTATGCTGCATGATTTCATAGTGCAAAAGTATTTATCCTAACTTGTACAACGTTTCATATGAAAAAAAAAAAGTCTCCATTTCTTTCTCTCAAAGTTAGCGAACAACGGAATGATTGGAATAGAAACGAATGGGGTACAAATGAGCAACCCTAGAAGCTGTACCCCCTAGAGTGCAACTCACTATAGCCTATCATATCAATGTTCAACATTTGACACACCCCCATAGGCTAAGTGAGGGGCATCAAAGCAAGCAAGGTGAACAAACGGTCACAAGACCAGTCAAACCAAGAACCAAGGCAAGCTCAGGGTGGATCTCAAGGACACCACACAAATTCAGAGCGCAAGCAAGCGGCCACAAGGCCAGTTCAAGAGTTCACTAGGATATAAATACAAAGCACAACAAGCAGAGCAAGCAACAGGACTACACCAACCGAGGGCCTACCTCAACAAGCCCCAACTGCACACAGAACCTGTGGTGGTCACCAAGCGCCAAGGCCTTGGTGAAGACGTCTGCAGTGTTGGCCTCTGAGGCCACAAAGTCCAGGCGTGCCTGACCGCGTCGCTGCAGCTCTCGCAGGAGGAAGTACCTCACGTCAATATGCTTCACTCTGCTCTCCAGTCGAGGCTCTCGACACAGGAGGATCATGGCCTTGTTGTCAGCGTACAAGGTCGGTGCAGAGCGAGGCCGCTCACCAAGGTCAGCGAGCAAGAAGGTCAACCAGCGAAGCTCCTGTGCCGCCATGGCACCAGCGTAGATCTCTGCCTCTGCACTGGAAGTAGCCACAGACGACGACCGTGTAGACCTCCACGACACAGCACCAGCTCCCAGACTGAAGCAGTAACCCTGAGTCGAACGCTGAGTCTCCACGTCGTCAGCGTAGGAAGAGTCGCAGTGACCAGTCAACGCCACTGGCTGAGTCCCTCCAAGCACAAGCCCCAAGCCTGATGTAGTCGCCAGGTACTTCGCCACCCTCACAGCAGCTGTCCAGTGGACAGGGCGGTGTCTCCCAGTCGCAACAAAGCGAGAAAGGATGCTGAGTGGAAAGGCGAGGTCCGGTCGAGTACAAGTCATCAGGTACATGAGGCAGCCCACCAGCTCTGCGTAGGGTCCACTGGACTCAAAGGGCTCGTCAGGAAAGGGGCCCGTGAGTCTGTGGTCAACAGCAAGAGGAGTGGGCTGTGTGGTGGAGAACTGGAAGTGGAACCGCCGAAGGACCTGCTGCACCATGTGTGACTGCGTCAGTGTGATGGTGCGAGCGGCTCTGTCCCGGGTGATCTGCAGGCCAAGGTAGCGCTGCAGCTCACCCAGGTCAGTGCACTTGTGTCTCTTCTGCAGTTCGGACTTCACCTGAGCCAGGGCTGCCCTGTCTGCTGTAGCAAACACCAAGTCGTCGACGTAGACAAGGATAAAGAAAGGAGTAGAACCCGCTCGAACAAACAGCGACGGGTCGGCGGAGGACGGGCTGAACCCAAGGTCACAAAGCGTGGAGCGAAGAGTGTCGTGCCACTCACGGGGCGACTGGCGGAGACCGTAGACTGGTCGCCTCAGGCTCCACTGGGTCTCAGGTGGGAAGGTGTCAGTGAAGCCAGGAGGACGGCGCAGCCAGATCTCCTCGTGCAGTCGGCCCTGGAGGAACGCAGTGGAGAAGTCGAGGGAGTGCAGCTCGTAGTCTCGCTGCGCTGCTATGTGGAGTAACACCCGAAGAGTAGTCATCTTCGGGGTCGGGGCGAAGGTCTGGAAGAAGTCAACTCCCTCACGCTGACTGAAACCCCTAGCCACGTAGCGCGCCTTGAACACCGGCGGTGCTCCAGGCGGCCGCTTCACCTTGAAGAGCCACATGCCATCGACTACGTTCGCCCTGGGAGGGGGAACTGCGTCGACGTAGGTGCCTGTGGATCTCCAAGACGCCAACTCTGAGTCCATAGCCGCTTTCCACTGAGAGGCCCACGCCCCTGACACTGCCTCGCGGTAAGTGCGAGGAGTCGGTATGTCAAGGGCGTCGGGGTCTCCCTCAGGGGAGAGCAGCATGGCACACACAGAGGGAGAAGCGGCTGCCCAGTACTCCAGCTCAGACTCTCTGTCCTCTAGGACGTCACAGCCAAGGGCAAACCCACCCCCGACGGACAGAGGACGGTAGGGAGGAGCTGGCACCACACGGGTGGCGTAGTCAAGGCGGCTGGCGGCAGCAAACTCAGCGACAGCGGCAGTGAGAGCCGAGACAGACGACGGAGGGAAACAAGGGTCGGTGACAAGAGTGGTGAGGACACGTGCGGCAACAGGACGAACAGCGCGGTAGTAGTCAGAGATAGGAGTGGGGAGGGCAGGTAGAGAGGACGGAGGAGGAGACGGGAGAACGGACACAGGAGAAGGAGAACGACGACGAGACGAACAAAGGAGGGCAGTGTGGAGGTCAGTAACAGGGGACGAGTGACGAGCACGCGGAGGACAACGAGTGATCAAGTCGCGACGGACAGAGGGAGGAGGAGACTGAGGAGGAGGAGAAGACCAGACCGCCGGACGGTCGTCAGGAGGAGGCAACGGAGGAACAAACACAGGAGGAGACTGGGAGCGGACAGGAGGAGAGGAGGAAAGGCCAAGGGCCCGCAAGCCACTCACAGGTGGGAACAACCGCCGCTCTAGAGGAAGCTGCGGTGGCGGCTGCGGCCGCTGCGGCTGCGGCTGCGGCTGCTGCTGCTGCTGCGGCTGTGGCTGCGGCTGCGGCTGCGGCTGCTGCTGCTGCTGCTGCTGCTGCTGCTGCTGCTGCTGCCGCTGCTGCTCCAGAAGGTCCAGCACCCGCAGCTCCTGCCGCTCCCTCTCCAACCGCTCCTGCTCCTCACGCTCACGCCGACGGGCAGCCTGGAGACGCGTGTCGTGGCGGTGGGGGGGCGGGGTGGACTCCGCAGAACCAGGGTCTCCAGCGTCAGTCTCCTCAGACTCAGCACCCCCAGAACCAGTACCGCCAGTGCTAGGACCTCCAACTCCAGCACCCCCAGAACTAGCACCGCTAGTGCCAGCACCCCCAACTCCAGCACCCCCAGAACCAGCACCTCCAGTGCCGGCACCTCCAGCTCCAGCACCCCCAGAGCTAGCGCCACCTGCGCCAGCACCTCCAGCTCCAGCACCCCCAGAGCTAGCGTCACCTGCGCCAGCACCTCCAGCTCCAGTACCCCGCGACCGAGCACCCCCAGACCGAGCACCGCCAGCGGCTGCACCTCCAGCTCCAACACCAACCGAGTCCACAGTAACCTGTCGCGGAAGTGCCGAAGGCTGCTGAGGGGACTGTGAGGAGGACTGCGGGGAGGGAGACGCTACCTGACGCGCGACCGAGGGGAGAGGGGTAGCGTGGGACACACCAGACGGGGCAGGACCAGGGGGGGGCGGGGGTACCGGAGGAGCGGGAGCAGGAGGAGGAGAGGGTGCGAGGAAGAGAGGGGGAGGGGGTACCGGGAGACCTCGACAGGGGTACCGGGTGTAGTAGGACACGGACTCGTCAAACCGGACGTCACGGGAATCTAGGAACTGGTGGAGGGGAGGGTGGTAAAAGGACCAGTCAGCAGAGTCCACTGGGAAACCAAGGAAGACACAGGGGACGGCGCGTGCCGAGAGCTTGTCCGCGGAGGTGTCGCGAACAAGTGCAAGGCAGCCCCAGACTCGAAAGGCCGACCCAACACCAGGGGATCCAGTCCAGAGACTGGTCGGTGAAGCCTCGGGCCGCGAGACACGCGGCTGGAGGTTCAGCTGGTGTGCGGCGTAGCGAACCGCGTGAGGCCACAGAAAATGGGGCGCACGGGCATGAATCATGGACGTGCGGGCGATGTCCATGACCAAGCCTATGCGGCGCTCAGCAACCCCATTCTGCTGTGGGGACTCTGGCAGCGTCCAGGACTGGGTGATGCCCTGTTCGCCGCAGAATCAGCCGAGAATGCCGGAGCGAAACTCGCCCCCACGGTCGGAGTGAAGACAACTGACTCGACGACCACGAGTGCCCTCAGTGGCTAGAAGCCACCTGATCAGCGTAGCAGTCACCTCGGACTTCTTCGCAAGAGGAAACACTGTGGTGTACCTGGAGAAGTCGTCGACGACCACCAGAAAGTAGCGCTCCCTCCCAGACCCCTGCGTCGGGGCAGGGCCCCAGACGTCCAAGTGGAGAGTCTCGAAGGGAGCGGTGGCCGGACGAAGGGAGGAGGAGTGGGGAGTGGCACGTAAGCGACCGGCGACGCACGGAGAGCAAGGAGGGGCAAGCGAGGGAGGGAGCGACGGGAAGGTGCGTGGGAGACCTGTGACTAGTCCCTGACTGAGCATGCCACGAAGGCGAGGGATCGACGGGTGGCCAAGACGGTGGTGCCACAGGACGGTGCGGTGGGCGAGAGAGCGACAGGAGCAAGACGCAGCGACTGGACTGGACACAGCGACCGGACTGGACACAGCCACCTGACCGGACTCTGCTACCGGGGGGGGACGAAGCAACCTGACCAGACGCAGCTACCTGCGGGGGCGGAGTGTGCAGGACGAAGAGACCTGAGTGGGGCTCTCTGGTGAACGTGGCAAGAACTGCCCCGGTGGAAGAGTCCGTACAGATCGCAGTCCTCCCGTGCGCAGGAAAAGTGACTGTGATCCCCCGGTCCTGAAGGTATCCAACACCCACCAAGTTCCGAGAGAACGAGGGGATGTAGAGACCAGTGAGGAAACCAGAGGGGACAGCCGGGCACGGGAGGGTGGTCGAGCTACGAGCAACTGCTGGTCCTGAAGTAGGATCAGCCAGGGCAACTGGGACTGGAGCCGAAAGAGGTGTGACAGTGGTGTGGTCGCGGAAGAAACACTGAGACGCGCCGGAGTCCAGCGTGAAGGAGAGCGACGCAACAGCAGTCGTCACGGCTGGGCTAGTGACTACACAAGCACCTACACTAAAAGCACAAGTACCGACACTAGCAACAGGCAAAGGTCCTAAGCTAGGTACACGTAAGCCAAGAGATCCGTACGTGACAGAATAAACAGCATCCATAGACATATCAAACACAGGGAAACCACTACGAAACAGACCGGGCCAGATCGGGGGAGCCGACTCAGGCCCAAAACGCTCACGGTAAAGGTCGTCGAGGCGGCTGTAGCAGCGCTGTGCAGAGTGGTCAGGACGCCAGCAGGTAGTGCCAGCACCAGGGCCGGTCAGGATCCGGTACTGGCAGGGGCCGATGTCGCGGCCACCGCGACGAGCCCCCCAGCTGGCTGGGCCGCTGCTGCAGCCAACGCGACCTGAACCACCAGGCCCCCATGGCTGCTGAGGGCGCCACAGCTGCTGAGGGCGCCCCTGCCGCTGCGGAAGCCACTGCTGAAAAGGCCGCTGCTGCTGTCCCTGCTGCTGGAGAACCCTAGCGGACTCCATGATAAAAGCTAGCGGGGTGCAGGAGCGGCAGGCTAGGAGCGACAGGAGCGACAGGCTGCTGTGAAAAACGAGAACAACTAGGAGCGCAAGGTGAAACCAGGCGAGTAACTGCTGGAGCACGGAGCGAACTAAGCTAGGAGCGCCAGGTGAAACCAGGCGAGTAACTGCTGGAGCACGGAGCGAACTAAGCTAGGAGCGCCAGGTGAAACTAGGCGAGGAACGGCTGGAGCACGGAGCAAACTGAGCTAGAAGCGCCAGGTGAAACTAGGCGAGGAACGGCCAGAGCACGGAGCAAACTGAGCTACGAGCGAGGAGCGAGAACGGCTGGAGCGAGAACGGCTGGAGCTAGAAGCGGCGAGCTAGGGCTGGCTGGAGGTAGGAACGGCCGGGGCTAGAGACCGTAAGTGCGGCTGTCGGCTGCCGCTAGTAGAGCCACTGGCAGTGGAAAGTACGTGCGACAGTAGGGGCTGCAGTACTGACGGCTGCGGGATGTAGGCAACTGTGCAGGTCGTCCGGCAAGCAGGAACGCGGGCGACAGTCGCAGGCCCCCACTGTGAACCCCTTTTTTTTTTTTTAGGGTTTAATTTATTTATTTATTTTCTGGCACTAAAGCACCCCGGGGCGCGCTGCCTGCAGGGTGTGCTGCCTGCGGGGCGCGCTACCCGCGGGGCGCGCCTCCTGCGGGGCGCGCTACCCGCGGGGCGCGCTACCCGCGTGGCGCGCTGCCTGCGGGGCTGGGGTGACGAGCCAGGGAGGGCGCCTGGGCGACGGGCTAGGACGGGCGCCTGGGCGACGGGCTAGGACGGGCGCCTGGGCGACGGGCTAGGGCGCAGGCCTGGGCGACGGGCTAGGACGGGCGCCTGGGCGACGGGCTAGGGCGCAGGCCTGGGCGACGGGCTAGGGCGGGCGCCTGGGCGACGGGCTGGGGCGGGCGCCTGGGCGACGGGCTGGGGCGGGCGCCTGGGCGACGGGCTGGGGCGGGCGCCTGGGCGACGGGCTGGGGCGGGCGCCTGGGCGACGGGCTGGGGCGGGCGCCTGGGCGACGGGCTGGGGCGGGCGCCTGGGCGACGGGCTGGGGCGGGCGCCTGGGCGACGGGCTAGGGCGGGCGCCTGGGCGACGGGCTAGGGCGGGCGCCTGGGCGACGGGCTAGGGCGGGCGCCTGGGCGACGGGCTAGGGCGTGGGCCTGGGCGACGGGCTAGGGGCGCAGGCTAGGGGCGCGGAGGGCGCTAACGCGCGGAGGAGGAGGGCGCTAAGGCGCGGAGATGGCGCGGAGGGCGCGGTGGCTAAGGCGCGGAGGGCGCGGAGGGCGCGGAGGGTGCTAGGGCGCAAGGGCGCGGAGGGCGCGGAGGGCGCGGAGTGTGCTAGGGCGCAAGGGCGCGGAGGGCGCTAGGGCGCGAGCTAGGCTAGGCTAGGCGAGAGGATCGACACCTACTCATGATACCATCTCAAAGTTAGCGAACAACGGAATGATTGGAATAGAAACGAATGGGGTACAAATGAGCAACCTTAGAAGCTGTACCCCCTAGAGTGCAACTCACTATAGCCTATCATATCAATGTTCAACATTTGACACTTTCCGTCAAATTAGTCAGACCAGAGCACATCAGTGTGCAGCCGCAGGCGCCATCCTCACATAGGATTTGTTGCCTTGACCAGCACCTAGAAGGGTGAAATGCAAAAATGCAACACAAAAAGGTCTGGACACCGTAAAGCCACGAGGAGGAAGATAATTGCAACGAATGTGCACATATTGAGTGTAGATGAAACGCATCATCATTTCTTAAGCAACGAACGGGAGAAACATGCCACTTCAGAACTACGGTACCTCGTTGATCCGAGAAAGACGAGCATTCTGCTCGCGTCGAATAGGTGCAACGCTTACGTCGGGCTGCAGGATAAATTCAGGGGAATAATAGATACACAAGGTCATCAATTTTGCATGTGTTGGGGGGTGCTGCACTGAGCAAAATAACTGCAATGGCAGAGCAGTTTCAGCACCACAGATCTCATCCCACCTGGATGCTTGCCAAAGCCACTGCTGCCCGGGTCATTCTCGCCTGCAGCTTCTCTCCCTCTTTCTCCCCAACCCTTTCTCCTTCTGCGCTGCTGTCATTATTCTGCACCTCTGTGCCTTCTAGTGCAGCTTCTCCCAAGCCTTCAACCAGCCTCTGGAATGGTGTTCAAGGAGCGCAAATGTGTGAGTAAACTAGAAACATGCAAGTAAAAGAGCCCTATGCATTCATCGAGGGCCATTGCATGACAGGGCCTGCACGAGCACTAATAGCTGCCCTGGAAGCACGCAGAGTGAGCTGTGGAACGTACAGATGCTTGTGAGATTGGCGCTGCTGCTGTGTGCTGGGATGTCCGTGCGCTTGCTGCTGCCCGCCAGGCTCTTACATCCTCCTCCAGTTCATCTATCTTCACGCAGCACAGCACGGCACATGTCCATTTCACATCAGCATCACGCGACTGTCACACCGTGGATGAGTAAGAAAGCAGTAAAATGCCAGGTTCAAAACGAGGCAGGCGGAAACGAACAGAAGAACAAGGGCCACTCCCATGCATCCATTCATCTTTAGTACGATACTGATCCTGTGATTGGCCTACAGCCACACAGCTTTGCTCTTCCCGGCTCCCTAGCCGCCACCTATCTGACCTCTTTCTTGAGCAGCAGTGCTTGGCCGTACGGCGTCAATCGCGGATCACACCATCCAGGCGACCCCACGGCCTGGCCCTGCACAGCGTGCCTGTCCACCCCGCCATCCAATAATGCCCCGGCCGCTCCTGCTGTGTCGCCACACGGCACACCCATTCGACTCCCCTGCTTCATGTCAGCATTGCCCTCTCGCCTTTCGCCCCGTGTGCCCGCTGCTGCAGCTACAGCGCCCCTCCCGTTATCCTGCCCTCCACTGCGTCCGCCACCGCAGCCACTTACATCCCCTGCTGCCGGGCCCACCACTGCAAGCCGCGCCTCTGCCGCCGCTGCTCGCTGCTGCCGCCGTTCCTCCTCCGTCGCCGCTCTGCCCGCCACCCTGCTACGCTGGCCCGCGCGGGGCTGGCCTCGAGGCACTGCAGGGAGGGGCAACACGGCCTCAATATTCGAGGGCATGCCGGGGGAAACGTTGTTCCAGCAAGCAACAACGCAGAAGTGGCGCGCACACGTTTCCCGATGGCGGGCTGAAAGCGAGTGACGGACAAGGACGCGAGGAGGACGGAGGGCCGCGAGGGGTGATGGGGTGGCACGGAGTGGGAAGTGCAGGGCGAGAGCGTGGAGACGCAGGCAGCAGGCGGGCTGTCAACGCGAGCCACGCAAATGAGGCCCACGGGCGAGGCTCACCGTTTTTGCGGCGCAGCGAGCGCAAGAGGTGCGCGGCAGCGAGAATGCTGGCGGAAGCGGCGACCATGAGCGCGACGGGCAAGCGACGCGGAGCCGCCTTGTCGTCGAACGCCGCCATCGACAGGGCCGTGTGCGACGGAGGGGCACGCTGAGACCGTACTGCAGTGGCCACGCAGCACGATCGCACGGGCGCTAACAGCTCTGCAACACGCCACCTCTTTCCAGAACCTAGGCACGTGAAGGAGAGCTCCACGTGGGGCCTTGACCTTGAATTCCTTTTCTGATATCTGGCGTCACGACGAAGTTGAGGATGAAAATATATTATGATACAGATTGTTTCACAATACACGCTAAATTGCAATAAGTACACGAACAGCAATTTTGGGATGGGTTCACAGAAGTACGATATATAATAACGCGTTTCGATACAAATGAACAGTTTGTGGAGGTACAAACATCACGTCGCAAGCAGATGGGGTGGATGAGCCCTATGTTTAGCTGCGCTGATCCGTTGGAGCGTGATCAGTTTCTTTCCACCTCTCATGCATGCCCAACCACTGCACTCATGTCCAACCTCGCATCGCCTTCCATCCGCAAGCTCGCCGCCACCACATGTCGGCCGGCCGCAGTGGCCGTGGGCACCCACTCACGACGTCTGCACTCTGCTCCCGTTCTTCCCACGTCGTCTTGCCCCGCCTTACCTCCTCCTCCTAACACATCTCGTTGCGCTGCTTCTTCCGCTTCCCGCGCAAATGCATGCACTGCGCACGCGCGTACCTCCCCGCTCGACTGCGCGCCCGCTTCCCTCCGGAGCGCTGCGCTGTCGCCCCTTGCATGGGGTCAGAAGGACGAGGGGGCGCGGCGGCAGCTGCACGGTGGAGGGCGGATCGTCGAGTGGCGAGGAGCGGAGCAATGCGGGCGAGGGGACGGCGAGTGGCAGTGCGAGGTCGGGGCGGTGGGGAGAAGGAGGGCGCTGGCGGCAGGCGCAGGCGTGGCGGTGGGCGCGTGGGGCAGCGCGTGTGTAGCAGGCGGGCAACGCGAAGGTTTAGCGGAGGGGGTTTTGGGTCCGCTACCGGAGACGATTCATGCGAGCATCGACGCGCAGCGGATGGACCCGCATGGGCGAATCATCATTGTAGGCGATGTGCACGGTGCGTTGCTGCATGCGCGGCTCGGTTGCATGGTGCTGTGTGTTTGCAGCACGCGTGTGAGGGGAACGTGAGAGGCGGCAGGGTGAGCAGGCGAGCGCGCACGGCGTGCACTGGGCGTGGGTGCAGGGCGGGCGCTGCATGCTTCCCGTTCTGTGCCGCACTGATCTTCGCCGTTCCTCAGCTGTTGTAGTGGCTCATGGATAGCAGCACGTGGCTCATGGGACGGCAGCAGGTCTTTTGCGTGATTGCAACATGTGATTCAGCTCCACACAACCCCATGAGCGAGTGTGTGCGTGCATGCGTGCATGTGAGCATGTGAGCAGGGTGCCATGCGGAGTTGGAGGCACTGATGGAGCGCTGTGAGCGCAAGGACGGGGACGTGGTGATACTGGTGGGGGACATGGTCAACAAGGTCAGCTGCCACGCCAAGCCACTCCACCCATCGTCACTCCGCGCTGCACAGTTCCTGCCCCAATTGTTCTTTCCCTCTGCTATCTCTGTGAATCGCCTTGTTCCCTGATCTTCATGTTGGGCCTTCAGGCCTTCACCCTCCTCTCCGCCCTCCTCTCCGCCCTCCTTTCCGCCCTCCTCTCCGCCCTCTCTCCGGCCTCCATGCGTCTCGTTCGCCTCCCTTGCTGCATGTGGTGGCGCCTCCCCCCTGTGTGTGCGTGCTGGCACAGGGGCCGGACTCGCATGCAGTGCTGCGCATGGCGCGCAGGATGGGCGCAGTGGCAGTGCGTGGCAACCACGATGACAAGGCGCTTGCCGTTGCTGCCGCCGCTGCCGCTGGTGGGATGCGCACTCCCACACCACTGCTCCCACACCAATTCTCGCACAGCACCAACCCGCACGGCAATCCCTTGCACAACACGCCCTCGTATTCCCACAGCAATGAGGCAAACCGTTAGGGAACGCGACAACCCCTCCTTGGTGTGCCTTAGCATTGTGTCGCCCATGCTTGGTGTCTGCTAATGTGAACCATTTGAACAACAGTTTTCACGAAAAGTGGCACATATGTGGCTGTTATTGGCCACGACAATGTAGTATTCTGGAGCCTCTGTGCATGGCATGCCATCCGTTGCCATGGCAGGCAAGTCGAAGCGGTGGCGCAACACCAAGTGGCCCAGTGACCTCTCGTCCACGGATCTTGACTGGCTCCTCTCGCTGCCCTTCTCCATCCGCATTCCCTCCCACAACTGCCTCGTTGTAAGTCCTTTCCACCACATGCCATCCGCCCTCTTTCTACCACAGTCATATCAACACAGTCGGTGCTCCAATGTTGATGCAACGGACACACTGGTGTACCTGCCATGTGGCTCTTGCACTATGTACTCCGCTATCATACATTGCTACCACTCTCTTCTCCTCTCCAACCCATCCGCTCTTCGGCTTGTGGTTGAGTTGTGTACGGTCATGTGCTGTGTGCTGCGCAGGTGCACGCGGGCCTTGTGCCCGGCGTATCTCTGCACCGCCAGCACCTCTCCCATCTGCTCAGCCTTCGCTTCATCCGCCGCGTGCCTCTCGCTCCCATTCCCCAGCACACCGCTCCCTGGGAGCCCACAGCCCGCACCCTCTCTGCACTCCTCGACTCTGGCAGCAGCAGCAGCAGCGGTAGCAGCAGCAGCTGGAGCAGTGGCAGTGAGAGTGAGAGTGGCAGTGAGGGGGCGCATGGGTGGCGGTGGCGCATGGCGAACTGGGGGGCGCCACCATGTGCAGGGGGCATGGAGTCAGGGCTCAGTGAGTGGGACGCACACGACTGGCTTGTGTCTGGGGGGGACAGCAGCAGCGGCGAGGGGGAGGAGGCCAATGGGTGGTCGCGGGGGTGGGGTTGGGAGGCGTGCAAGGCTGCAGATGAGGGGGCGGTGCTGTGGAGCCATGAGTGGCGTGGCAGGGAGCACGTGGTGTTCGGCCACGATGCCCTCAGGGGCCTGCAGAGGTCAGCCCTTGCTGTCCTTTCCAGGGTGCACTGAGGAAAGCGCATGTTCCCCTGTGAGTCAGTAGCGAAGCGAGAAACCTTAGGACGAGCGAGTTGCGGTGCTGGGCTCTTAACGTTGCACAGCACCTTCCTGTTCTGATTCTTCCTGCCTGCCTGTGCTGTGTGCAGGACTCCCTGGGCGACAGGGCTTGACACGGGGTGTGTGTATGGGGGGCGCCTCACAGCGTGTGTGCTGCCGTCACTTGCACAGCTGCAGCAGCTGACGCACGCGCGTGCAGCAGAGCAGCGCAAGGAGGGGCACAAAGGTGCGGTGCGCGTGTGGCCCATGCTGCAGATTGTGTCTGTGGCGGCGCAGTGGCAGTACGCCGTTCCCAAAGTCAAGGGGCGCAAATGACACCACGCACGCTAGTACGCTACCATCCTTGCCACTCTGTCGAGTAGCAGTCACGATGTCGAGGGAAAGCCATTGCAGCCTTCACCAGCACACTTCGAAGCAGGTTTGGTACGGGGTCGTTGGGATATTCTTCAGTGCTGCCCTGCAGTACCGCACCACCAGGCTCTGGTAGTGGTCTTCACATATCAGTATGCTAATTCATCAGCCATATGCTGACATTCACATGTGGTACACAAATTTAGGCATACATGTTCTCACTCCAGTAGGAAAAAAACTCTGGCCATTTCGGCTGTGAAACAAGTGTTGCGCCCAAAACATCTTTCTCCGTTACATGGTCACAGACATTAGCCATTGGAGGAACGGACATGCAAATGTTTTTCACACTTGTGATCACTGATGCACATTTTTTTTCCACTAAACTTTGTTCACAAGGATGTTCACACCTAAAACATGTGCGGTACTGTACGGCAAACAACTTTCCTTGTTGCCACAATGCCACTATATAATTTTCCCATAGAGATTCCAGAAAAATCAGATACAGTACCAAGTGCGATTTGTGAACCAAAATAATGCATGCACACTCAGCTCCAGTTGAAATCGGATTGCTGCACTGAACTCCCGAGGTAATAAAACGGTTGCTAGGCGTGCATACATCATGGTGTCTACTTGCATCTGCATTGAACGTTCTGTTCCAACAGGAAACGGTGTGCTTGCTTGCTCCTTCAGAAGATTCAATTCTCCACTTCCCCGTCCACCCCCCACCCTCCCCCCTCCCTTTACCCCACTTGCATCCAAGCAACGCTGCCCCCACCTCATACTTGATAGTTTCTTCAAAGGGTGCCCAGCTATTGCTGTGAATCCCCGTCCTCCTTACCCACCAGCACGTAGTCCCCTTCCCCCACCCCTTCTTGCCCCTCCTTGCTTGGCACCCTGGTGTCCAGGGGAAGCATCTCATCCACTGTAACTCCAGGAGCAATCATCCCAACAGCCCGCCAAGTCACTTCCCACAAACTCTCCGCTTCATTCTTCCCCTCACCTGCACCTGTCCCCTCGCCTCTGCTGGCACCCTCGCCATCTCGCTCCCGCTCGTCGCCAGCGCTGCCAGCAGGCCTGGCAGGTGTGGAAGCAGGGGGCAGCAGCACCCTGTGCTGGACCATGGTCTGCAGCAGCCCCCGCACCGCCTCCCCCACCTCTCGCTGCAATGCCTCCCCCCCTCCCAGTGCCGCCCTCACCTTGGCCTTGCTGCACCGCTCCAGGCGCTGCAGCACTGCCAGCCACAGCTGGCGTGGCGATGCAATGTTGGAGGCAGTGGCGGCCGCGTGAGAGGAGGAAGGGGGAGAGGGAGAGGTGGAAATGCTGTCAGGGGACGAGATGGGATGAGGGGGTGCGGTGGATGAAGAGATGGGGAGGAGGTGAGGCAGCAGAGAGAGGAAGGTGCAGGTGAGCAGCTTGAGTGCAAGAATGAGCGAGCCCTCCATGCCCTTGAACTCCCTTGGCTTCTCCCTCGTCGCCGTGTCCAGTAGCCCGTCCAGCAGTGGCACCACCACCTCCTCCAGGCACCGCACTCGCATGCGCACAGGCACACCCAGCCCAACCGCGCCCAGCACCACTTGCTGTGTGCCCGCAATGGCAGCATTGCGCACTGCCTCCCTTTGCTCAATGCCTGAACGCGCCACTACAGACGCCAGCTTGCTCCATGCATCCCACACCTCCTTCAACTGTGCCTCCCTTGCCTCCTCGCCCCCCTCGCCTATCTCCACCACCTCTTGCGCCGTGACCTCTGCCACGCACAGCTGCAGCGGGCGCAGCAGCCCCAGCAGCAGGTCCAGCGCCTTCACGGACCGCGCTGGCCCGCCTGCCCTCGACTCCACAAACTCCACCGCCGCGTCCAGGCATGGCAGCAGACTAGCAGGTAGCACAGAGCGCGCCCCGTCCTCGCTGCGTGTACGCGACATGGTGCGGTGCAGGGACGACGCGGTGGGCTGCATCGATGGTGCCGCACTGCCATCGTCCATGGCGAAGCGCAGCGCCTCAAAGCCCGCTGCTGCCGCGTCGGGGTGTCTGGCAGCCACGGCCAGCAGCGAGCACAAAGTGCGCCATGCAGCGGCGGAGCGGATGTGACCAGATTCGCGTGAGAGAGAGCCTGGAGATGCAGGGAAACTGCTAGGGAAACCGGCAGCCGTTGCCGTGGCAGCTGCTGTGGCTGCAGCGGCTGCTGCTGCATGTGCCTGCACGAGCAGGAGCAGCTCCTTGGTGATGCGCTCACACAGCACGTCTGCCAGGCGCGCATCCAGGCGCAGGATGAGGTGCAGCGAGCGCAGCAGCTCGTCCGCCACGTCCTCCTTGTACGGCACCAGGCGGCGGCACAGGCGCAGCAGCCCAAACACTGCCTTCTCCACCAGCGCCGTGGGTGCCGTGGCCGTCTCCACCACACCCGCCAGGTGGTCCGCCACCGCTGGCCACAGCAGCAGGATGCGGTCTCGGTTGGTCAGCGTCACCGCCACCAGCAGACTCAGGCAGAACACTGCCGTGTCCTCCTCGTCCGCCGTGCTGGCCCCCACGGCACCACTGCCCCCTCGCAGCGACCTGCCGGAGGAGGCAGCCCAGATGAGCGCCTTGGCGAGGTGCAGCAGGGAGTCGGCCTGCAGGAACTTGCTGTCAGCAAAGATGGCCTCAATGCGGCACTCCTCCATGGCGCGCAGCACCTGCCGCTGTGCCTCCACCACCTGCTGTGACGGCTGCTGCTCCTCCTCCGACTCCAGCAGGAACAGCTGGCTGAACCGAAGCATCAGCCCCCCTCCTCCACCCCATCCACTGCCGCCGCTGCCCCCTGCTTTGCCGCTGGCCCCATCGCCGTCCCTGTGCTGCATGGCGGCGCGAGTGGAGGTGGCGGTGGAGGCGTCCCCTGTGAACGGCAGCTTCACCAGCTCGTCCTGCCCCGCACCGTCATGTGCCGCCAGCAGCACGCGCACGGGCAGCAGCCCCAGCTTGTGCAGGCGCAGCACACAGTCCAGCACGTTGCGCCACCCCGTGCGGATGTAGTCCCCGTACCGGTTCGCCACTGTGAACACCGCCGCCGCCGCCATCGTCGCCTTCGCATCCTCTGCAAACGCCAACGCTGCCTCCTCCTCCTCCATCCCCCCTCCCTCATACCCTCCTGCCCCTGCTTGCCCCCCCGCTGCCCCCGTCCCCCCTGCGGGGTTGAGCAGCGTGGTGAACTTGCAGAGCGAGACGACGAGGTCGTCGAGGGCGTCGCGCATGCAGTGAGCGGCGCAGATCTTGGCGGCGTCCATGAAGCCCTGCAGGCACTGCCGCAGCACGTCAGGGGAGTCGCTGTGGTCGTACACCACACTCATGGCGGCGATGGCGGGCCCTGACACGGCAGCGAATATGTCATGGTCCAGCAGCGGCCGCGAGTCCCCACAAGGTACGTACGCCAGGCACGACGGCGCACGCCGCACTATGTCCATCCACCGGCTGTAGCTCATCTCGCCTGCTGCTCCACTACCCGCGCCCGACCCCCCCCCTGCGAGGCTGTCAGCGGAGACGCGGATCTCGTCGCGGGCGATGGAATGGTACAGCTCCGTGAGCATGTCGCGCGGCAGGTCGGTGCCGTCGTTGATCATGCGGTTGTTGCGGATGAACTCCTCCTCCGTCATCTTGTGCCGCACCTGCCCGTTGTGCTGGTCCGTGTTCAGCATGATCACCGAGTACGACAGGATGTACGCCGCATCACGGCTCGCCAGCACGTCGGGGCACTGCTCGTAGTAGCGAGCAGCAAAGG
Organism: Closterium sp. Naga37s-1; assembly: GCA_947471745.1. Classification (NCBI taxonomy): domain Eukaryota; kingdom Viridiplantae; phylum Streptophyta; class Zygnematophyceae; order Desmidiales; family Closteriaceae; genus Closterium; species Closterium sp. Naga37s-1. Next base: position 888,301 of record CANJKZ010000342.1, on the reverse strand, counting down.
CCTCCAGCACGCGAGCAATCTTCTGCGCCTCCCCGGGCAGGCGGAAGCTCTCAAGGAAGGTGCGCAGGGCGCCATCCAGGGCAAGGCCGGAGAAGTCAAAGAGGCGTGCGAACTCGTGCAGCACGGCCACCTTGAACGGCTCGTGGTCGCCCAGATAGTCGCCCAGCACTCGCTTGCTCAGCCCCGGCGTGTAGCGGAAGAAGCACGCCACATTGCGCGCATCCAGCTCCTCGGGCAGCAGCTTTGCCGCCTGCAGGTACTGCAACCCCCTCGCTGGATCCCTGTTGAAATGCTCCGCCCCCTGCAGCAACCGCCGCTTCACGTGTTTCCTCGCCCTCACAAACTCCACCCACCGGCCCCAGTCGCCCTCCGCCTCCCACACACCCCACCCACCAACCTCAGCACGTGCACTGCTCTTTGGCCCTGCACCTGCGCCTCCTCCTTCGCCTACCACGCCCCCCTCCTGCTTGCCCGCCCCAGCGGCTCCGATATCGCCCCACCCTGCGGCAGCTGCTGCGCTGGTGGGCGGAGGAGGGCCCCACTGGCACGTCCAGAACTCCACCCCATCCGCTTGCCGCCCGCTACCGTAGCTGGGCGGTGCAGGGGGCTTGGGGGCGGGGCCGGAGTCAACGCGGTGGGCCATGTGGCGCAGCATCTCCAGCAGCCCGTCCAGCGCCAGTACATGCAGCGAGGTCAGTGGTGACGCCACGGGGAAGGCGCTTTTGGAGAGCAGCCCGCCCAGGTCCTCCAGCAGGTTGCTGCGGCTGATGTCACAGTCGAAGTTGCTGTACAGCTCCACTGCAAACTCCGGCAGCCGGCAGAAGTCCAGCAGTGCCTCCAGCGCTGCCTCCTGCTGCTGGAACGACACGGCATAGCGCTCCTGTGCAGCGCGCGCCAGCACCACGAGGAAGAACGCCTCGAGCTGCAGCTTGAGGTGGCGGCGCAGGCACAGGAAGAGGCGCAGCACGATGCTGCAGATGAGCGGGAAGAGGAGCGGGTTGGGCGAGGCTGCGAGCAGGAAGAAGGAGCGGAAGAGGTCGTCGGAGACCAGCGCCAGCAGGCGCGGGTGCAGGGCCACATGCTCGCCCGTGAGGTCCAGTGCCGTGCTGATGAGCTGCAGCGCGAAGAGAGGCATGTCCTCGTGTGCGTGCGCCCATGCGTAGGAGCGAGGGGTGCGCGGACTGGCAGCGCGAGGCGAGGCAACGAGGTTCTCCTCAAGAGTGAGCAGCGAGCAGAGGAAGTGGAAGACCTCCACCAGACACGCTGCACCGTACGGGCGCCCCAGCACCACCTCGCGCGTGAAATCCACCGCACTACTGTCTTCCTCGTACTCCTCCCCCGCCTCCTGCTCGTTCTCACTCGACGAATCGTCCCCTGGAGCGCCCTCGAGCTGGCTGTCCCCCTCGCTGCCCGAGTCCGTCCCTGGCGACTCAGAGCCACTAGGCGACGCAGCAGATGCCGCGCCACTCGCGTCTGGTGGCAGCAGAGGGTGCGACTGGAGCAGGGGAGGGGGTGGGGAGAGGCACAGGGGGGAAAGCGGGAGAAAACATGGTAGCATGTAACAATACAACGAGTGCAGCGCGGTAATCAACTACTATGAGTACCCACACGTCGACGTGCATCCCATGCAGCGTAACCAGAGGCTCTGGGTTCACTGCGAGTCCACAGGCACTACCGAGCGCACCATGTGCACCCCTCCTCACAACTAGCACTTGATAGCACACGCAACTAGCCCTTGGTAACGCACGCAGCTAGCACGAGGTAACGCACGCAGCTAGCACGTGGTAACGCACGCAGCTAGCACGTGGTAGCGCACACAGCTAGCACGTGGTAGTGCACGCAGCTACAGAGAACCCGAGTCCAACATACCTCATCCCCTTGATGCACTTTCTCCTCGCCTTCCTGTCCTGCACCTCCGCCGTTCTTCCCCCCGCCCTCTGCTTGCGCCACTGCAGCAGCGGCACCCCCTTCACCCGGCAGCTGCACGCCATCTTTGAGCCGTGCTGCGGCCGCTGCGTCGATGGCGGCGGCGGCGTCAAGGGCGTCGTCGTCGGGCAGCACCATGGTGCCCTCCGTGCTCCTCGCCGCTTGCATCTCCTCCTCGCCCGTCGCCGGCGAGCTGGGCAGCGATGGCAGGCGCGCGAATATGGTGCGCACCATGTCGTGCATGGCGGCGCACGCTGCGCGCTGCAGCACATCGCTGCGCAGCGCGGACTGGTGCACCACGCGAAAGCACGTGTTCACCACGCTGCACACGTCCCGATCCGACAACAGCTCCCCCGCTGGACACGTCAGACACGCCACGAGAACCTGCCGTGGGTTGTAGCGACGTGGCAAGACACAATGTGAGGAGCACACTGGACATGCACGAAGTATAAAAGATTAAAGGCACGAATGCGGGAATTGGAAGGCCACGAGAGAAAAAAGTACCCGCCTTGAGTGCTCAGAATTATGCTGATTTGAACCGGTCCAAATGTAGAAACATCCTTTCATTGTTCAAGTGACTTGGCATCTATAGCTTGTTGGTTTTAGGTGTGGGAGGAGGAGCGCGCGAGTTGCAATGGCGAGGAGCGGCTTGTGGTCACCTGGAGGATCTTCATGAGAACCACTTCCTCCGACGAGTGGTCGGTCACTTCGAAGCGGCACCCCGTCACGGCCTCCACCACGGCGTGCATGGCGCGCGCGGCGCCCGTCGTGCTCGCGGAGAAGAACCCCGTGGTGAGGATCTTGTGCGTGGCGGCGAGCGCAACGCCTGTGGAGGCGGTGTTGGTCTTCTCGGAGCGAATGATGGTGAGGAACGGCGCCAGGTACTCCAGCGGATCCACGCGATCCCACTCATCGCCGCCATCTCCGCATCCCTTACCCCCCGTCTCGTCCGCACCCGACGTCAGTGAGCTCGCCGCCTGCCCCTCCTCCCCGCTGCTTTCGGCGCGCGCCGCTCCCCTATCCCCCTGCATCTCCGCTTTACTCGCAACGTCCCTCCCAGTCGTGCCGCGTTCCCACGCATCTCCACCATATCGAATTCCTGACACCTCCGTTGCTCCAGATGCCCAGAGAAATGCGTTTCGCCGTAGAATTTTGAGATTGAGAAGCAACGGATCTTCCGGAACTTCGACTTCTTCTCCCAGGACGCGAGGACCCGCCACCCATTTGCTGTTTTGCCGCATAGCCGCCAGCAGGAGCTGAATCTCCATGTTCAGCTGGCTCGCCAACCGTGCCGAGCGAGTCGGCACGCCCCATCGTCGTGTCACCATAATGTGAGAAGTGTCTGACAAGGTCGTTAGGTCAGTCTAAACAGATCGACGACTCCAAAACAAAATGCTAACTCATTACCCAGATTATAATGTAACCGAAGACACACGACGCGACAAAATTATGTCACAGAATTCGGCGAGCTGTAGAACTAGTGGAGAAAGCTCCATCAGCGATCGCGTTAGGAATAAAACGGTAAGTTCAAGGCATCCAAAGTAGTTGGGAGTGGAAGAGGTCTGTCTGGGAGTGTGTGGGAGGAGGTGTGGGGAGTTGTTGGTTCCAGGCTGAGGAAAGACAGATCCAGCACAGACATCCCACTCGGACATTCGCAAAATTCGTCAGAACGCTCTTCGCCAGTATCCTCACCTCAACTACTGGAAAGTTGATTGTTGCGTGGCTAGCGACTGCTGTGCGCCTACTGTGAATTCGGCTGTTACAAAGCTGCTAGCGAGGGCGTATCTCGGAAAGCATTGTCGCAGCAAGGGTTTGAGAGGACAGTTCGAACCAAATTGAAATAGTTTTAGGGTGTGTTCTTTGCTGGTGTCAGGTACCCTGACACAAGGCGATTGGACGATTTCGATCATTCCACGTCATCGTCGTCAAAATCTACCAAAATCGCAACCCTTCACAGGCTCGTGTCAGGCTGGACACCAGCCAAGAACGCGCCCTTACTAGTTTGACAAATCTGTAGTTTTTTAGAAAAGTATGCAATAACAATATAGCACTGGGATACACACTCATCCACTTCTTATGCAAAACAGGTTACTGTAAAGGTGAAATATTTTTAGGAGCGCAATTGGACGAGAGAAAGAGGATTGCACTAAATGGGCAAAAGATTGAAGGTGTGAGCGAAAGCATTAGCACATTAAATACCAAAAATATGCAATCTTTAACGCAGTGTTGCGAGCTAGTCTGTGCAATGCTGGCAGCTATGCTCGGGCTAGTCCTGGTTCGGAAGAAGATCTAGTATAGGATTGAATGAGTCCAAGAATACTATATTGTAACCAAGCATTTGTTTTAGTAAAGCGTGAACAAAGTACCCTAGAATGGTGTTGGGAGGTCAGGTTCCAAAAAAGGGTGAAAGCGGCGGAACATCAAACCTGGATTTTGGTGGGGATTCTGGTTTGGAACTCCACCCCACCGCTTTGGACGCTGACCAGTACCATATTACACCACACTGGAGCACTCAATAACCCGTTCAACTTTTGGCAGTGTTGGGTTCAGAAGTTTTTTTTTTTGAACCAGGCTTGCCAGCGCGAAAGTGCTGGCTGGCGAAAACCAGGATTTCGTGCGGACACTTTCCATCCGCAGTAACAGTTCGCCAGGGTTCTGGGTTTTGGGTGGCAAATGTGCACCGTCGCTTTAAAGTACAATGCTCACATCCATCATCCTAGGCTCGGATTCTGGTGTCAGTGATGTCAAACATCAGTCCGAGCCGGGGCTCCAAACCGACTTGAGCGAGTACCCGACCTCACTACACTACAGCTGAATTGTTGGTCTTTTGCCTCTGGCTTTCGTTCTTGCTGAAGTCCCCATCTTCTTTCAGGAAAGTGCCTCAGTTGCCTCGGGAATCTCGGATCCATTCCTTGACACAACTCCCCAACATGGCACTGCCTTCTTGAATCCAGGTTCACAGCAATCGTTCCTGTCTTCACCAAGTAGCTCCACCGCAATGGATTCCGTAGAAGCTGCGCTTAGCGATGCCCAACGAAAGCTTCAACTGCTCGGCTCACCGCCAGATGCAGCGGATGTAGATTTGGCAGAGAAGCGGATAGTGGAGATCGAGAGACGCCTCGCCGCCACCATAAATCAACTGGACGTGGAGAGCCCTCCGGATTCAGTCAGTGGGCAGCAGTTTCTACTGCTTCAGGTTTGTTTCTTGCCGGCCCTTTCGAAGTTTGTTTCCACCCTCGGGACGCTGGTTGCGCTCACGACTCTTCTGTTCTGAGTGCCCTTCACGTCTTCGAACCAGCCCGTTTATGTTGTCATTTTCCCTCGTACGTTTCGCTGCGTCCATGAAAGCAGCGCGCTTCTCCCGCTTGTATTATTCACACACTTCTCTATGTCATCCTCTCATCGTTTTTTCTTTATACTTTTCTTCCTTTTTTTTTGTTTGTTGTTTAATTAATGTGTGTTTTTTTTTGTACTCGAACGAACATCGACTTCGTACTGTTGAGTCGTTTGTTTTGTTCCTTTGAGGCAAACGCGGTGTCTCATCTTTGTTTCTGCGTCACATCGTGCTATTCTTGGTGACTTTGCCGCTTGCGCAGGAGAAGCGCAAGGAGGTGGCGAGGGAAGAGGCGGAGGAGGAAAAGCGTCCACACATGGCGCTGTTGGAGCGGCACAGGCAGGTGCTGCAGCTGCAGGACGTGGTGCTGCTGGCGCAGGCGGCGCTCGCGGGGGGGGACGACGCAGCAGTGACAGCGGACGGGCAAAGCTTGTCGCAGGCAATAGCAGCAGTGGGGGCGGGCGCTGACAGCGGGCCGCGCAGTGCGCGGTACCTGAAGGCGGCGAGGGACAGGGGCGTGCTGCAGGCCATGCAGGCGGCCGTGGCGGAGAGCAAGGACAGCCTGGACCTCAGCAACCGCTCCATCGACTGGCTCCCAGAGCCCTTCGGCCGCCTGGGCACCGTGCAGGTTATTGACCTGTCAGGCAACCAGATCGAGGTGCGCGGCACTGTTCCGCGCCTGTGGAATCCCTTGTGCGTCACACGCCTCTGTGCTCTCTCAGCACCGCCTGATTCTTCCCCTGTGCCATGTCGTCCCTTGGGCTGACTGCAGGTTCTGCCAGACGTGCTGGGAGGCCTCACCTCGCTCACCTCCCTCAACCTGCACGCCAACCGGCTGTCAACGCTGCCCGCGTCCATTGGGTTGCTGTCCGCCATGCAATCTCTGGACGTGTCCACCAACAGCCTGCAGCGCCTGCCTGACTCCATCGTCAACTGCAGGTGCACCACACACCTCATTGCTGCTTTGCTGCGCCAGGGGGGTTCACTTAAAAAATAGTGTTTCAACTCCCCACTGTTCCTATACCTGTATCTGTGTGGGCCCATATTTTTGCCATCCCTTCTCTTCCCCTGCCCCATGCCACATCTGTGTGTCCACCGCAGTGCGCTCACCTCGCTGAACCTCAACTTCAACAATCTGGAGAAGCTGCCTGACCGCTTTGGCGCGGGCATGCCTCATCTGGCGCGCCTCTCCCTGGCGCTCAACAAGCTCACAGCACTGCCGGAGTCCATCGGGGACCTCTCCTCGCTCACGTTCCTCGACCTGCACTTCAACCGCCTGCAGTCCCTCCCACCGTCCATTGGCCACCTCGCAGTGCTGCACACTCTGCTGCTCTCCGACAATTTCGCTGACCTCACGGCCCTGCCGGCCACGGTGGGCCGTTTGTCAGGGCTGCGGCAGCTGGACGTGCGCAACAACCAGCTGCAGTGCCTGCCCGTGGAGCTGGGGCGCCTGACGGCGCTGGAGAAGCTGCAGCTGGAGGGCAACCCATGGCAGAGCCCACCGCTGGACCTGGTGCAGTGCAACGACACGTACCTCGTCAAGCTCTTCCTCGCTGACCGCCTGCGCGAGCAGCAGCAGCTCGCTGAGGCCTCTGTGGGGTCGGCGTCATGGATGGCTTGGTTTGGCGGCTTGCTGCGTGACTTGACGTTTGTGCAGTGGCTGAATTCCGTGATGGCTGGCACACCCATTGGCAGCCTTGTTGGCCCCAACGTGCTGGGGCTGGAGGGAGAAGGTGGCGCCCGCAGCGGCGTGGAGATCCCCCTCACTGGGCCAGGCGCACAGCAGGTGCTGGAGAAGGCAGCGCGGCAGGAGGCAGCAGGCAAGGAATCAGGGGATGTGGGAGCAGGGAAAGGGCAGGATGTGGTGGTGCGTGTGGGGTGACCGACAGGACTTGGGGGCGCATGTGTTCTGTGTCTGTGATGGAGCAGTGGGTTTGCAAGGCCTGAGCCTGTGTCATGTTTGCCAGTTGCCTGCCAGCTAAGCAATCTACTACATTGTACTGAAACTGTCTCACTGTTCGTTATGTGTTTACTCATTCTGGATATATGTTAATACTTATTTTACTCTTCAGCAGCATATACTGTCTGTATAACTGTTACAGTAACCTAGAGTATGCATGACGCATATGGTATGGTAATCATTCCCACTTTTCATTGCCAGGTAATTACATTTTTTGTTTATACCGTAGATTGAGCTCATTTCATTTCGTGTTGTGACATAACCATGGTCAGTTACGTGGAAGGCATATAAATATTGGGGTGATACACATATCTGCAGCTTACCCCCCTTCAAGCAACAGTGAGGGAAAACAGCAGAAAGAAAAGAGAGGTGAGCCTGCTTCTCCTAAACTGTACTACACAACGGTAATGAGCTTGTACCGCATGACATGCCACCAGAGCAGCACGGCGTGGCATCAATCCACATCACGGTGCATCACTGCGCTCTCATCAAGTGCCTGCCCCTCTTCTCCTCTATGCTCCTGCGACCCCATCATGCTTCTCTCCTCATCTCCCCCCTCGCGCCCCCCTTCTTCCTCCTCCGCCTCGCCCTGCTCTGCCTCATGGGCCTCTGCCAGCCCTCGCTCCTCATCATCGCCCTCCACTGTCTGCCTCACAGTACCGTACCGTGTCGTGGACTGGCGCCCCCGCCACACCACCACCACCACGCCCACCACCACCACCAGCCCCGCCACCACTCCCAGCACTGGTAAAAGAGAGTTTAGCCACCCCGGGCTGCTGATGGAGAGCAGGCTAACGGCAGGGGCGCATGCAGGGCAGGGGGGCATTCGGGCAGGGAGTAAAGGACACAAGGGCGAGCAGAGAGGGAGGAGTTGTGGAGAAAGGGGGCCAGAGGCGTGAACGGAGTTGGAGTGAGAAACCAGCAAGCAGCAGCCGCGAGGCAGATATGAGAGGGTGTGATGCGATGTTGTGTGATTAGGTGCGATGTAATGAGGGCAATGGGATGTGAAGCAATGAGCTGCGATGTGATGGGATGGGATGGGAGATGACAACCTAAGGGTGACAAGCGCAGAGATGCGAGGAGTTTTGGGATGCCAGAGGTAGAGGAATGTGAGGAGCAGTGGGATGCAGAGCATGAGGAAGCTCGGGCATCACTGGACACACACGCAGTGCAGAGCGACACATGTGCACACGCGCAGTGCAGAGCGACACATGTGCACACGCGCAGTGCAGAGCGACACATGTGCACACGCTCACGCATGGCAGGTCGGAATGCATCGGCAGGGGGCTTTGCAGGGAGCATGGTTGGGGGCATGGCATGAAACGCACTTGGATTGAGGGCGAGGCAGGTTGACGGAGACGTCTGCGACGGTGACATGGCCGAACACATCGTTCACCTTGATGGTGCCGCGCAGCAACGTCTCCACTCGCTGCCATCGCAGCATGGGGCACAGTGGCGGGCATGAAAGTAAGAGAGAAAGAGGAGTGCGTCAGGGGAGGGCGGAGGCATGAACTGGCACTTGTGTGGGCCGCCCAACGAGAGAAGCAGGCCAGATCCAACAGGTCACACGCAGGCATGGGGCATGACATGGGGCATGGGACATGGGGAATGGTCACCCTAAACCCTATGGGGCATGGCGTATATGGCGCATGGGGCATTGGGCATGGAAGATGGGGCATGAGGCATGCAGCATGGGGCTTGAGGCATGGGCATCGAGCATGGGGCATGGGAATGGGGCATGGGAGATGGGGCATGGTAATGGGGCATGGGAGGTGAGGCATGGGGCATGGTGGAATAGGAATGCAGCTTAGCTTTGGACAAGGGGATTGGAGTGGTGTGAGAGAAGGGGGAGTGGAGCGCGGGCAGGCACCTCAACGGAAGCAGCAGGGAGGACATCATCGGGTGGCAGCGGCAGGATCAAGAGGCTGACGCCCGTCACTGCAGGGGACGACGCTGTTGCTGCTCGCACCTCCACAAACTTATCCACTGACACCTGTTGGCACGCGGGGCGCATGGCATGCACGCACATGGGGAGCAGGTTACGGCATCAAGGGCGCATCGAGCATGGAGAGAAACACGGGCATGTGCAACACACGCATGCAGCGCACAGCTGGCATGACAATGAGAGCAGCACGAGCACACTCCACCAAGCTGCACTCCCAGCACCTTCACCCGGTGCTTGTGCCTGTGCCACATGCACCACGTCCTTGTGCCTCTGCTCCCTGCCATTTCTTCTCCTACCTTCCTTCATTCCCAACCCACACTTGCCCGTTCCCTTCCCTTTCCCCTTCCTCGTTCCCCCCCTACCCCTGTGTGGCGCACCTGCACCTCCTCCAGGTGGAGGGCCTGTGCCATGGCGTGCACGAAGTCAGGCACGAGCGGGGCGAAGTCGATCAGGGGCAGCGGCACTCGCATTTCCACACGCAGGCTGCTCGCACAGTCCTCACACTCATCTGCGCACGCACACCCATGCATGCCACAAGGGGAATGGCAGCGGGCAAGTGATTGGGAGGCAGGGCGGGGCTAAGAGGGACAAGGGGCGAGTGTGCAGCGTGCATCCTAGCGGGAGACACGAGGCAGAACAGAATGGTACATGCGTTGTCAGGGTAATGAGGTGCCAGGTGCATGGCGCATGGCAGACACAACAACCATGCAGTGCACCTCATGCTACACCCCGTGCAAAGCAAAGCGTCGCCACTGCATGCTGGCCAGGCCTTACTGGCCCCTGTCTCCAGAACCCATCCCACCCATTGCCTGCTGTCCCATGAGTCCGTGCCTGTGCCCGTGCGTTCCCCTATGCACTGTGCCCCCACCCAGCGCACCAAAGAGCGAGTCCTCCGAGGTGTCCGATGCGTTGCGCGGCAGGTGTGCCGAGTCGGGCAGGGGGGGGGGCTGCTCCACCAGCTCGTCAGCGAGGGGCGGCGCGTTGGAGCCCTGCAGCGCGTGCAGCTGGGAGAACAGGTGCGAGCAGTCCGTCTTCCACAGCCCCACGCGGCTGCGCGCGCGGTCGTACGTCACCAGCGTGTTGCGCGTTATGATGCCTTAAGCCATGCACGCCGTGCCACACACGGCGAAAGGAAGGAGGAATGAGGGGGGGGAGGGGGGGGTGGCGAGGAAGGAGGGGCGGGCGGTTGAAAGGAGTGACGGTATACAGTTGTGGGACGCAGCCAGTTCAAACTGACTTGAGAAACCAAGGGGTGGAGGGCGGCGGGTCATGGCAGAGACGATGGCAGCGAGGGGCTGGTGAAGGTGGGGGAGAGGCCATGTGCGAGGCATGTGTGTGCATCAGCTGTCCAGCTGTGTGCGAGGCAGCTGGGGAGCACTGCTGGGTGCACTGTATGCCCTGCATGCATGGGGCTGCTGGGCGGGAAGGGAGGAGATGGTGGAGAGGCGGGGTGCATGCGAGGTGTGGCGTACCTCCAAGGAGAGTGCCCTCGTCCGCATTGGCGAAGAGCGCTAGACAATACGCGCCCTTCACCTTGGTGTGCTGCTCCATGCATGCACGCACACACACGCACGCATGCACGCACACACACACACACAAGGACAGAAGGGCATGCGCACAACACATGGAGGTGGTTAGTGGATTGCGTTGCGAGTCAGGAAGACGGAACGATGTGAAGACATGCAGGGGGTGGTGGGTTTGAAAGGTCACGACATAGCTTGCGGGGGTTCAGATACGCAGGGAGGAGAGGAAGCAGAGGGGATATGTGGGCTCACGCGGAAGAGGAAGTTTTCCGGGCTGAGCTCGTATGCCACATCGCCGCCCAGGTTGAGTGTCACGGGCGGGAAGAAGTTGCTCAGCTCCGCCAGGTCCCTGCACAGGCCGTGGGGACGGATTGGGGCGGAGGGAGAAGAGGCATGGGTGGGGGAGAAAGTGGTAAGGGGCATGAGAAGCAAAGGGGGGCACGGATGGGTGGAGGAACAGATTGGCACTGAGATAAATTTAGGGAGGGAGGCTGTGGGGATATGGATCTGGGTTGAAAGAGTGTGAGCTGGTAACACACATGTAGGTGTAGTAGCACGGGTAAAATTGAGACGTTCGTATCCGTGCAGGTGTGTGTGTGTGTGTGTGTGTGTGTGTGTGTGTGTGTGTGTGTGTGTGTGTGTGTGTGTGTGTGTGTGTGTGTGTGTGTGTGTGTGTGTGTGTGCTCTTTGGTTAGCACACACACGCGTGTGCGGGCACAAGACTCACTCGGTGGCGCCACTGAAGCACACATCCTCGTACGCCTCGTCAGGCCCAGGCACGGGGCGCAGCCCATTCACTTCCTCCGCCATCTGCGCGCACCCGGTACCAACGCGAGGGGAGGGACGGGAGACAGGGGGCACTTGCATGCGGCAATGACAGCGGGTGTGGCGGCAAGATGTTGAGATGCAGCAAGAGCACGGCGAGGCTGCAGGACCAGGCATTGGGGGAGTGGAAACCCCTCCTCCAAGGTGCACGAGCGCGGGGGCGCCAACAGCAGCAGCATGGCAGCATGGCAGCAGCGCACCGCTTTCTTGAAGGCGTTGAAGGCGGCGGGTGGGAGGTAGGCGAAGGTGGTGCCGCTGTCCAGCACGGTGCCGTAGCCGGATTGGAACACCGCCTCGTCCAGTGGCAGCGCCGTGCCCGCCACGACGATGCTCCTCAGCTCCACGTTGTAGTACGTGCCCTGCCTGCTCGCCCACCATCAAGCACACACAGACATGCACATACCCACGCACGCACACACGCACACGCACACAGGGGAGGGATGACGGAGGGTGTGGCAGATGTGAGACCGGTGACCGGTCTCAATCGCACTGCAAGCGACGATCATCACGAGCTTTTTGGGAAGTTTGGAGAGGCGAGTGGGTGGGGAGCTTGGGCACGCACCCCTGGGTGAGCGAGGTGAACTTCATGCCGGGCGGCGGCCGCGTGAACCCCATCATCATGGCGCCGCCGTTGGCGTCCATGCCGCCGTAGCACAGCGAAAACACCTCGCGCATGGCCTTGCGCTCCACCAGCTGCGTCACGAGCCCCAGCGGCCCCCTGCCCATGCCGAGAATGCCGTCCGCCTGCTGCGAGTAGATGTCGCCCGTCTCGCTGGTCTCGCAGCCGAACAGCACGCGCGTGGGCGGGATGTTGGAGGTGTTGCCGAACCACGCCATGTCCGAGACGATGAGCCCGCTGCTGCTGCTGTTCTCCGCGTAGTGCCGCTCGTACGAACACACCGACTCGCTCTCGCACTCCCACGTGGGGCACTTGTCCGCGTTGCACCCCACCGGCTCGTACGTCGACGACTTGCGCGGCACGAACGGCGCGTCCTGCGCCAAGCACGCACGCGCGGAGAGACGCGACAGCGGGGGGAGGGAGGGTAAGACGCGGAATGGTGTCAAGACTTGCACGCAACCACGGATCCCATGCTCGCGCCTCGCCGCCTCTCACGCCTAACCCTAGAAACCAAAGCGGCACTGACCTGATGATGGCTGCCGCACTGCTTGCACGAGCCGCACGGCACGTACGTGACGGTGCTACCCGTGTCCACGATCAGCGCGAACCGCCGTGGCGGCGTGCCGAACCACACGTTCGCGTAGTAGTAGCTGCGGGGACGCACGGGGGGGGGGGGGGGGGGAGAGGATGAGGACCGACAGACACGCGGAAGGCGCGGGTGGAAACCATGAGGGAAACAAGCGCAGGTGGATGAAAAGCAATTAGGGTAGAGCCGGGCAAATATGAGCACGGTGCGCGAAAAAAGAGCGGGCTGGCTGCATGACCAGAGTGGATTGCGGCGAGAATTGGGCAGAGTGCAGGTATAGCGAGCACCGCAAGAATTGGCTCAAGCTGGTCCCGAGGCCCTACCCTTGCGTGAGAACGTTGCCGTACAGCCACATGCGCGCCTCGGACAGCTTCCGACGGAACGGCGACACGCCGGAGAGGCGCTGCGACGGAGCGAACTGGCCGTAACTTAGAGGCAAGACGAGAGGTTGTTGACTATTTGGAACCTCTAGACCTAATACGGTGCTCGCGAGCACCAGCGAGAGTATTACTCGCGCTATCATGCTCCGCCACCCTACCGAGCCGAGCGCCATGGCCAGAATCGCTGCAGTCTATCGGCGAGAAAGAAAACGCTACGAGGCTACAATTTTATAAAACGGTTGTGCGACGTTGGCCAGGTAATGTGTGGAGCAGTGTGTTAGAAAGAACGCCTCGGTTGAAGCAGCACATCGCCAGTGGTGGTGGAATTGGATCTGGTGCTTCCAGTTTGCCTTGATTTGGAACATCCTGCCTTGAGATGGGTGGGTGCGAGGAGAGCGGAGCAGCCGACGCATCATGCAGGCACAAGGCTGGGTGGGTGTGCTACCCCCCAAGGCCAGCAGCCATGTACTGTAGAGCAGTGACGTCCACGGCGTGCGCTGATTGGATGGCGACGCTTTCGCTCTCGAGATTACCAGGTTGTGGCTCCAGCCTGGTTTGGCTTGCACCTCGTTGAGTGAGGGACGACGAGAGTTTCGCGAGATCGCCCAGCCACACTCCCCTGTAACTGTCCGCCTCGGAGAGGTGGAGGCGAGTTTGGTGGTGTGAACGAATACGCCGAACCAATTCGTGTATATCAGGCTTCGTTGACTTGTAAACTATTTCGCTATTTACTAGAAGTGCAGTTCTCTTTGGCGAGTATGTTCCTACATGCCAAATGCCAGCCACACCATTCTTTCATCATTTCTCTAATCCATTCAAACCCCCGTCACCCTCAGCATCTAGCACCCTCAGTATTAGGGCCGTCCCGTAAAACCTGCAGACACTATCCCTTTTCTTTGGCAAGACGCTATCTTCCCCACCGACACACTTCCAGCTCCTACACGCTGCGCGCATCGCAGCGCGGAGCGCAAATGGAGACCCTTCTGGCGAAGGCGCTGGAGTCGAAACTCAAGTACTACCTGCGCTCGTACACGCGCGACCAGTTTCGCCTGCAAGGCCGCACCGTGGAGCTCTCCAACCTCGGTAAGCCGCGGCGCCTGGCAGCAGCACGCAGAGGCGCATTGGGCGAGCAGGGAGGTGATCCGCCTTGGAATATTGGCTTCGATTCGACGGGCCACGACCGTTGCGATCTGGAAATAAGGCGCATCGGAGTTTCATTCTAGTGAGATGGCGCCGGCGTGTGGCGATGTGTGATGGCGCATTGACAGCAATGTCATGGCAGATAATCGTGCCCGTCTTCCTCGTCATTGCCGCTCGCACATTCCACCGACGCATTCCACTCCCGCATTCCACTGACATTTCTTACTGCCACGTTTACAGACGCAGCACATGCATGGCGGAGGTAAGGTACATGACGTGTGTGCGCCTCCCCGCTGATGCATGTCCACGTATGATGCACTGTGATGGATGTGCATGGGAGGATTTGCATGCATGTGCGCATGGATACGCATGGATACGCATGGATGTGCATGGATGTGCATGGATGTGCATGGATGTGCATGGATGTGCATGGATGGGTATCCATGCATGTACATGATTGTGTGTGCATGGATGCTGGTGGATGTGCATGGGAGGATTTGCATGGACGTCCATGCATGTTCCACAGACCTGAATGGCGATGTGCTGCACTCCATCATCGGCCTGCCATCCACCCTGCGAGTGGCAAAGGCACATGTGGCCAAGCTGGAAATAAAGGTACTGCCATGTCACATGCCATGCCCATGCGCCATATCAGGTTTCATGCCTCATGGGTGACATGTCCAGCTCATTTCTTTATGGGCTCTCTCTCTCTCACTCCTCCGCTTTTCGAAAAAATCTCTTTCATTTCCTCTCCATTCCCTCCTTTTCACGCTCACACTTTGTCTCCCTTCATCACACAAATTCCTGCTCCCAATCGCCACATGGCATGTGTCATGCCACTATACATTCATGGCGCCCAGTCCACATCCCTTTCATCCCCCTCGCTAACGTCTGCTCCGTGCCCCCGTGTGTGCATGGTGCGGCAGCTGCCAGCGCTGTCGCTGGTGAACAAGGAGCCCACCGTGGTCGCCATCTCCACACTCGACCTCGTGCTGCGCGAGACTGCTCCCCACGAGGCCCCCCTCTCCTCCCCGGGGTCTGTGCCCTTCTGCCTTGCCCCCACTGCACTGGCACCGCTCCCTCTCCCTGCCCCCCTCGCTTCCCTTCCGTCTTCCTCTGCTGTGCTCTTTCTTCCGCCGCATGTCCCTCGCTGCCTTGTGCGGTGCACCAGCACTGCTGCATGTGTCACCATCGTTGCCACACCTGCCGTGCCTAGCCTACCATGTCCCCAGTCCACCTGCCCACGGCCACCGCACTTGCACTATCTACTAATTGTGTTCACGCATGGCTTCCTGACATACATACATTGGGAATGTGTGTCTCTGTGTTTGTCTGTGTGCATGTGTGGGGTGTGTGTGTGGGGGGGTGTGCATGTGGGTGGCAGTGCACTGGCAACGAAGAGCACATCGTATGGCTTCGCGGACAAGGTCAGCTCACAGCCAACCATACCTCTTGTATCTTTCACTAGCTTCATCCCCCATAACTCATTCATCACTGCACGCCTCTCCCCTCGCCCACTCCATACCACCTAGTCCTCTGCTCTCGCTAGCTCACTAGCTTGTGCTGTCTCTTGGCAGCAGCCTCAGCAGCCCTCCTGCACGCCTCGCTCTGTGCTCCACCACCTCCTCACTGCACTCATGGCGCCTTCTTCTCGCCTCAACCCTGCGCGGCATATCCTTCCCACCCCACGTGTCCATGCGTGCAGATAGCGGACGGCATGACGTTGGAGGTGGGCGTGGTGAACCTCATGATTGAAACGCGCGGCGGCAGAGATGTGTCGGGCCACGATGCCGCCACATGGTCAGTCAGGCACATGCATGGTGGGTCAGGCACATGCATGGTGGGTCAGGCACATGCATGGTGGGTCAGGCACATGCATGGTGGGTCAGGCACATGCATGGTGGGTCAAGCACATGCATGGTGGGTCAAGCACATTCCCCGCGTCTATGCCTCAACATATCACACGGCCATGCATGTGCGTCTCATGACAGGCTGTATGTGGAATGCGTCGTGCTGCATGGCGCCATGGCAGGATACCCCCCATTGCCAGTATCACCATTCGGGGCCTGCGCCTCTGCACCACCAACGAGCGCTGGCAGGTGCTCTACGAATTCCTCACATAGCCTTTCTAATTTTTAGCTTACTCACACAGTTTCTGATTTCTTAAAGTATACTGATTATCGCGGGTAACTATCGGAGCTGCACTTAGGCTCCTTACATCCTCTCCCCCCCCCCCCCCCCCCCGCTCTCTGTGCGTCGGACGGTGCTGCCATGCGTGCCCGGGTGCCCACATGCATGGCAGGTGGTGAACCTGGCGGACACACGCACCTTCTTCGCCGCCCTCAAGTGCATCTACATCTTCCGCGTGAGGCCCCACCATGCCATGCTGCCCTGCACCATGTCCCCCTCTGTCAAACTCCAACTCTCTTCATGTCGATTCACACCTGCGCCTCGTCTCGCCTCATATCGCTCACTCGCTACACCCCTTTGTTCTCTCCATTGCATCAAGCCCCAACCTCCATGCATGCCCATCCCACTCCGGCTCATGTGCCTGTGTGTATGTGTGCATGGCTCCATGGGAACATATGTGCTACATGAACGCATGGGATCATGCATGTGTGCATGAACGCACGGGTGCATGGGTGCATGTGTGCACGGGTGCATGAATGCACGTGTGCATGGCAGCTGTTGGAGTGGGAGTCGCTGTCAATAGACCTCATACCGCACCCCGACATGTTCCACGCGTCGCTCGAGGTCAACTCCAGCAAGGAGGGGCAGGAGCGCGATGGCGACGGGGCCAAGCGGGCCTTCTTTGGAGGGGAGCGATTCGTGGACGACATCCGAGGCCGGGCTTACGTGCGCCCTTCCTGCCCCCTCCTCGCTCTCCTCTCTTGCGTCTGCCATGCATGCCTTTCCCGCATCTCCCACCACCTCATCTCACTGCATGCGCGCACTTGCCCTCTCCATGCAACACCATTCATCTGCGTGTGTGCGTGTGTGTATGTGTGCATGTGTGCATGTGTGCATGTGTGCACACGCATGCAGGTGACGATGCATCGCACGGAGTTGAACAACCCGTTGGGACTGGAGGTGGACATGCAGCTGTCAGAGGCCAACGTGCCCGTGCTCACTGAACCAGGCACGCCCCGCCCCATGCCCTCCATGCCCTCAAAGGCCCTGCCCACATGCACATGCCATATGCCATATGCTCACATGCCCAAATCCACACACGCCCACACGTTTCTTCCAGTTGACCCTATGTGCCATGTATGCTGTGTGTGCCGCTTGTGCTGTATACTGTGTGGTGTGCGGTGCAGGGCTGCGAGCGCTGATGCGGTTCATGACGGGCATGTACGCGTGCCTGCTGCGATCCGACCTCACCGACATGAGCCAAGTCGTCAGTCGCCCACCCCTCCCTCGCTTTCCGCCTTCCCTCCTTCTTCCTTATTCTTCCACCCTCTCCTCCTCTCTTGGTGTGAGCTTTCTTCCATAGCGTGTTCGCCATTCTGCCATGACGTTCTGTAATCTTGCTCTGAAAGCGTCTCAAGTGCCAATGCAACATGCTCCCGCGCTTGTGTGCACATGGCAGGGTCCCGAGACAGCAGGGCGAGTGCTCATCTCGCTCACCCTGGAACGCCTCTTCATCCGCATCCAGGAGGAAGGTGCTCTCCTGCCACCCTTGCACTCACACACACACACTCACACTCACACACACACTCACACTCACACACACACACACACTCACACACACGCACGTGCAATCACACACTCACTCCATAGACACATACACACGCAGTTGCACACACACACACACTCAGATGCAAACACACCCTCACACTCTTACTTGCTCAGCACCCTCACCCACATGCATTCTCTCCTATGCCCTGGGTGAGCCGGTGACTTGTGTCCCGGCCAGCAGTGTGGTTTCCCCACTCACTACCGCCACCATTGCCACCTGCACCGCACTGCATGCCCTCTCACCCACCTTCGCAACCTCTCGTGTGCATGCATGGGATGTGTTTGCATGGACGACATGTGTGTATGCATGTGCATTCGCATATGTATCTTCATGTGCATGTGCATGGCATGTGCGTGCGTGCATGGCGCCATGGCCATCAGACTACCAGCTGGAGCTCATACTGCAGTCACTCAAATACGTGCAGGTGATGCCTCGCACCTCTCCCGCCCTTCCACTTGGCCCCCGCTCTCGAACTCACCCTGCGTGCAGCATGAACCGCGCTGCCACACCATCCGTAGCCACAGGATCCATGAGTGCTGAACGCATCCCACATGTGCATGGCATGTGTGGCCTGGCAGGGCAGTGCCTCGGAGCCCGACAGTGCCACGGTGGCCAACATGGTGCGCCTCTACCTCGGCCAGCTCTTTCTCAAGTCAGCCACTCACACCCTCTCATGGACCCGCGCTCTCTCCCCTCTGCCACTGCCGCCCCTGCTTCACCTGCTTCACTCCCCCTCTCCTGTGCCCGTTCCTCAAATCAACCTCAACTCCCTTGCAACCCCCGCCTAAAACCCCTGCATTTCTCTCTCCCACTCACTCGTCCCGCACTTGCTCCGTGTTGTACACACACCTACTCGCCCACTCACTGCACTTGACCCTCCGAACACTCTCGCCTCACCTTCCTTAAAACGGCCTTCCTGTCCGCCCCTCCCCACCCCCGGCACCCCCAGGGACACGTATTCGGACCCGCCAGTGGCGTTGCTGCAGCCGGTGCAGGAGCACGCGAGCAGCGACGTGGAGCGCGTGCCATCGTTCGCCAGCGAGCACGTGTGGCCGCGCATCTACCCCGTGGACACCGACGACGACTGCCTGCCCCCGCCCTCCATGTTCCGCCTCTTCTCCGCCTTCTCCCTCCCCCCCGCCCCGCCCCCCGCCGTCGCCTCTCAGCTCGTCATCCGCTGCGACCCCCTGCAGGTGCGCCCCCGCTGCTGCATTCCTGACGTTGGGGGGAACGGGGGAACTGGGGACGGGGGTGGTTGGGAAGAAAGGGAAAGAGGTTACAGGTTGTTGAAAGCTGGTGCTCGCACGGGCCATTTCATTGACACTGGCCTCTGCTTGGCCTTGCACCTGGCTGCCACGTCAACCTCACACCTGTCTTCCTGATGCTGCTGCTGCTGCTCACCTCCCCCTCTCCCCCCACCTCACAGATCAGTCTACAGGAGGAGTCATGTTTCCGCATAGCATCGCTGGTGGCGGATGGGCTGATGGTACAGCAGGCGGACAGCACCCCGCCCGTGCCCGCGCTGCGCTACCTGCTCTTCATGCTCGACGGGCTGCACCTCTCCCTCTCCGTGCCCCCTGCCGCCTTCGCCCCGCCTTCTCCCTCCGACGCCGCCGCCCCCGCCAACCCTGACTCGCCCTCCCAGGCAGGGGAAGGGGGAGCAGGGGCGACAGGGGGAGCGGGGGAGGAGGCGCGGTTCACGGGGGCGCGCGTGCAGGTGGGGGGGTTCAGCGCCATGCTGGACTCGTTCATGCCCTTCGACCTGCTCGATGTCGAGCGTGACGCCGCGTGCTTTGCACTGTGGCCGGGGCAGCCCGTGGACGCGGGCCAGATGCGCCTCGCCGTGTGGGCCGACCTGCTCTCTGTCTCCCTCGACGTGGGGGACAGCCAGGGGGGTGATGACAGCAGTACAGGGTGGGGGAGAGGGAGCGCCCGAGGGGGCGGTGGAGGGGATGATGACGATGCATGGGCGTCATCCCCGGTGTCATTTGAGGGGCAGTCGCGCCTGGCAGCGGCGGCATCACAGCAGCTGCAGTGCATGTGCATCAAGGACCCGCGCCTCGAGATGGCCTTGCTCTCCCACGACGGCAAGCCCATCGCGCGCATGCCTCCCCCGGGCGGCACGTTTCGGCTGGGCGTGGCGAGCCAGGAGGTGACGTGCAACACGTCGCGGGTGCAGCTGCTGTTTGTGCTGCGCATGGCGGACTACCTCACGCGGGTCAGCCGTGCGCTCGTCAAGGTGGGCAAGGGCAACCAGCGCGTCACCGACCCCTCCAAGGGCCTCTCTGCTCTCGTCGATGCCGCCTCCGCCACGACCCCAACTGCCTCCGCATCTCAACCTGCCAAGAACAGCAGCAGCGGTGGCAGCGGTGCAGGGGGGGGAACGGCGTCAGCGCTGTCAGAGCTGGCTGCACTGGCCCCGGGGGACAGTGCGGTGTCGCTGGCAGTGGACGCTCTCAACCTGCGCATGCTGGAATCAGGCCACACAGGCGACGGCAGCGCTGGTGACGAGGGTGCGGTGCTGTCGCAGCTGGTGGGGCGCGGCATGAGCATGAAGGTGACACACCAGTCGCTGGGTGGCGCTGCTGCCACGTCATCCACCATCACGTGGCAGAGCATTCGCGTGGAGTGCGTGGAGACAGAAGAGACTGCAGATGGGGCAGCAGCTGCTGCTGCATCAGGGCTGCAGTCACCCGGCAGCAGTGCTGGCCCCCCGCACTTGCGGGCGGTGCTGTGGTCGGGCGACGGGGACAGTGACATGGACGCCCTGGCGCGCACTGGCACCATGAGCGCACCCGACGCCTCCTCCGCCGCAGGCTTCACCCTCACGCGCTCACCCTCCGCCTCCGCGTCCGCGCTGCCGTTCCTGCACCTGTCGGTGCTGCATGTGCTGCCATACGACAGCAACGATGCCTCGTCGCACTCGCTCACGGTGGAGGCCAAGGTGGGCGGGGTGCGGCTGAGCGGCGGGTGGAGCTACAACGAGGTGCTGCTGCGCCGCTTTGGTGTGCTGGACGGCACCACGGGGGGCCCGGGGGCGCACATCGTGCACCTGCTGGACGTGCTCCAACACAGCGAGGCCCTGCGCTTCCTCCTCGCCTCCAGCACCGACGAGCCAGGTGTGTCCACGCCCCTTGCTCTGTGCCACTGCTACCCTGCGCAGCTTCTGCCCTCATTACGCCACCCGTACTCACACACCCACCATGTCATGCTCGCTGCCCCACTATGCCTCCCACCCCACTTCCCACCCCACAAATCCCCAATTTCCCCGCCTCTTCCCACACACATCTCCTTCTTACACGGCTTCTACCATGTCAACTCCCCTCGTCCATGCAGCAGCTCCGCCAGCGGACCCGGCAGCAGCGGCGGCGGCATGGGAGGTGGCGCTACCGCAGGAGATGGACGTGGACGTGCAGCTGCTGGACTGGCTCTTCGCCCTCGAGGGCGCCCACAAGGCCTTCGTGGCTCTGCCCTCCACCACAGCGCACGCCGTGCAGCGCCGCGAGGACCTGTCATGGCACTCCACATTCCGCATGTTCCGCGTGTCCGCGCACAGCAACCCCTTGAACGATGCGCACCGCCGCACCGGCACCACGCACCGCCCCCCGCCTGCTCCCGGCAGCAGCCCCGTGGCCAACATCCTGGTACTCCTCTGCTGCCGCCTGCTCCTTCACCACTCTCACAAACCAACCTGCTGCTCCAACAGCGCACTATAGCTGCACGCCTCCTTGCATATACCTTTGCAATGCTCCGCTCAACACCCCCTCCACATTCCCCTGTGCTGCCTGCGCCCGTGGCAGATCCGAGTGGAGGGCATTCAGGCGTTCAAGCCGCGCATATTCGACGCCTCGGAAGCGTCAGTCTGCTCGCCGTCCGTGCGCCCCTCTGCTGTGTCTGTGTCCGCCTCCGACTCCTCCCTCGAGCTCTCCACACACCCCGCCTCGCCCTCCTCGCGCCCCATCTCTCGCTCCGCCTCAGACGCACCCCTGCCGCACCACACGTCCCTTGGAGCGCCTGCAGCACCAGGTGCAGCAGCAGCAGCGGGAGGCCCTCTAGGGTCATCGGCGCGCAGTGGGCTGGATCTGGAGCTGCGCCTCGCGTCCATGCCCGCTGCACCCGACACTGCATCTGCCAGCGCATTGGGTGTTGGCAGCAGTGGAGCGGCGGGGGCGGGCAGTGAGGCGGGGGAGGCGTGGGTGGTGAGGAGCGTGCAGATGGCCGTGCAGGAACCGGTCAGTGCCTCCCCACTCCTTGCTGCACGCATGCCACACGCCATGCCTTGTGCTCCCTCCTACCCCCTCCTACCCCCTCCTACCCCCTCCTACCCTCTCCGCATGAGCACACCACAGCATGACTGCATGGGCTTGTGTGGCACAACCAACCGTGTGGCTCCCCCCGTCTCTGTGCGTGTGATGAGGCAGGTGACAGTGGAGGCGACCAAGGAGGACCTGCAGCACCTGCTGGACGTGTGCAAGATGGAGCTCAGTGCCGCCAGTCGCATTGCCGTGGGCGGGCTCATGCTGCTCAGGGAGCGTGGCAGCAGCATCGTCACGCAGGCCACCATCGACCAGCTCGTCCACTTCGGTCCGCCATCTCTTCTTCGACTCACCCCCCTGGCTTTTCTCCTCTTCTGCCTCCTGCCTTGGCCTTGCAACTCTCACTCCCTCTGTAACAACCATTCTCTCCTCTCATCCTTCTGCGGCGGTCTTCTTCGCTTCCCCATCTTGCCATTCATCTTTGCATCTTTCGTTCCATGCGCTCTGCGAATGGTGCTGCTCTTTGCTTTCCGTGTGCTGCTCGTCCCTCGCCTGTGTTGTGTTCCAGGCAAGCGGCTGGTGAGTGGAGACGAGTCGCTGGCGTCGCTGGCACAGGCGGTCCAGGAGGTAGCCACTGACAACCTGACAGCCGATGCCGCGGCACACGTGGCAGCGCGTGAGCAGCAAGTGCTGCAGGCCACCTCCCGCATGCACTCCCTGGCCGCCCAGCTTAAGGCGCAGCTGGATGCGGCAGAGACGGGTGGGGAGGAGTTGAGAGGCATGCGAGGGGATGTGGAGTCCTTGTTGGCGGAGATAGAGACTGTCAAGAAGATGCTGGCACAGGCAGGTGGGAAGGGAAGTTAGAGTTCAGGTATATGAAGACACTGCTGAAAGTGGTAGAGGCGATGGCTTGAAAAGGCAGTGGTGGAAGCATCATGTGTACACTTTGCATTGAGCTACGGCATTTCATGTCCCAGTGTAGCTACTCGCATTTGGTAGGGTAGGTCACCAGTGCCCCATTGTTTAGGTGAAAGCCACAATTTGTAGTGTCTCTATTTAGGGTACAATGTCAATTTGGCTGAGTTACTTGTAGTGTGGAGAGGTGACGTATGGGTGGACTGTGTTGACGGTGCTTGTGACAACAGACGACTGCAGTTGCGGAAAGTGTGGGTGTCAAGTTGTTTTTTTTTTTTTAAGGTAGGTGAAATATGCACTATACACGTACAATGCAAAAACACCACGGTCGTAACCGGTGCTAGAGGGCATAGGTAGTGTATACTACCGTACCCTCCCAGATCTCTACGGAGGCTTATAGACCAAACGCCTAAACATTTCAGCTTGCCCGCCACAAAAACCTATTGTGCCGTTGTCACACTTCAGTACTTGCAGAAGCATCTCGATACATTCCTCATGTTGGTTTTGTCGCTTCAGCTTTGGTGGCTTGGCTCCTCCGAACCTGCCTTCCCTGGTCTGGTGAGGTTGGTTTGCAACAGAAGCAGCTCTGGGTCGCTGCTGCTGAACAGGGCCTTGGTGACGAATGTGACGCTTCAGCCTTGGTCGATTGGCTCTGACCTTGCCTTGCTGAGATTGGTGGAGTTGGGTTACAGCAGAAATTGCCCTGCTTAGAAGTTGATGCCTGACAGGGCCTTGGGGACGACGAATGTTTCCAATCACACTTGCAGTCGTTCGAGCTTGTGTGAGCGGTGTGATAGGAGCAGCTGAGAGCAAAACACCTTCAGAGGGAAAAACACCTCGAGTAGCTTGCCTTGATTCATGGCGCCGAAACACTCTGACGGCGTCATCTATTTCCTCCAAATGAAAATATGCTTCTTGTAACGTAGGGAAAATTCCAGAATCGACTTCTGTCTTCCTGTTCTTCAGAATCTTAAAGTCGGAATAACCTTCTTCACACATTCCAGTAGGAAAATAGTCAACGTCTTGAAATACTCTAGGAGCCGTGCCAAAATTTCGTGAAACGTCCCGTTCCGCCGACGTCATATATTCAATCTGATGGAAAATTGGCTCTGGTCCATCCTTGATCGTTCCTGCTAGTGATTGAGGTGGTCTCCGCACTTGACTATGAGCTTCCTCTCTCTTTGGTAGACGATGAATCGCAGCAAAGGCAGATAAACGAAATATGTTCCGTTGTCCAGCCTCCTTGTACTTGCACTTTCCGCTTCTTTGTCTTGAACCTGTCTTGTTTGCACGGTGCCATCTTAAGCGACGGTTTGACCCGACCATTTTAACTTCCTTAGAGTAACTTGAATGTCTTGAGCTTAAAAACAGTTTCTTAACCTGAAAAACAGAGATCTTCATAGAAGCAGTTACGACTAACCGATGTTCGCTCTGTGAACACAATGTTGGCGTCATAAACAAGCTCTTGATGAGTAGATCCCGGATCTGTATTCAGATGGTCGAACTGATAGAGCTAAGCATGACATTGAGTAAGTTGAAGTACTCAGAAGGAGCCATGGCGGAGAGCTCTGCGTGGTGATTGAGCTCTGCACGTCAATGTACGGGCAGATGTGGTCCTGCTTGATGGAGTATCAGAATGTTCAGAAGCGAGTTTCCTGTTGGATCTGTGAGCTCGAAAGTCGGGTGTCAAGTTGTTGTGTTGGGGCCATTGCTGTAAGGATTTACAAATCCTTACTGAGGCACTCGTTGGTGAGGTTATCTAGAGGGTCACGCGACGAAATTGTTCGGCCTATTTCGTTGCACCGAACCACTCCCGAGTCGCCTCCACACCAATCTCAACCATCATCGTGCCTTCCTCCCCCAACCTCTTAGCCTAGCTAGCTTTCCCCCTATTTAGGCTCGCTACTTTCCTAGTATCGTCATGCAGTATTCAACCATTCTCGTTACTCGTTATTCTGCTCACTCTGCGAGTTCATTCATAACAATTGCAGCGGGTGTTGGCATGAGAAATCACATCAATCACCAATCAGAAATGGGACTACAATACCAACAAACTGCATCACCGGAGCTTTTGTGTCTCAGGAAGCAGGTGCCAGCCTTCGAAACAGTAAGCTCTTGCCAGTTTATTGCATGCTTGCACATCAACAGCGTATACTGGTTGAAACGCAAACGGAGTTGAAGAAAATTACAGAATAAGAAAATAAACACACAAACACAATAAAACAAGTCGAATGAATCGATATTGATGGAGGGCGAGTTGCAGCCCAGCAACCACCTTGGGAGTTCTAGGCCTCGCGCGGCGCGCGTCACGCGAGCGCGGGCACCGTGGATGCGAGGATGCCCTTGAGCTTGGCGGACGTGAGCGCGCCTTCAATGTGTCCGCCGGGAACCACCTGGCCCTTCTCGAAGATGACGACAGACGGCAGCCCGTACACCTTGTACTTCTCCACCAGCTTCGGACACGCGTCCACGTCGATCTTGTACACCTGCATCCGACCCTCGTACTCCTGGGATAGGCGCGCAGAGGCAGGGCAGGGAAACAGGAGTGAGGGGGAGTGGGGAGGTGGGGAAGGGTGTCGCAGAGAGTACCGACGAAGCTAGTGGGATAGATGTCGACAAGCGTGGTGCTGGGAGGGGGCGTAAGAGGAAGCGGCATGGAGAATAATAAAACAAGTAGACGCGCGAAAGGGAGGTAGCTTCCGTCAACCTGGCAACAATACAAGTGCCAACTAAGCTGCGGCATCGAGAGCGACCCCTTCCTGGGTAGACGAGCCATACGGCAATGCTGCGCGGACGAGGACTGACGCATGCAGTGCTCATTTCGCTTGGACTTCAAACAGTGCGTTCTTAGAAGATGTTGCTTTATACGAAATCAGAATGCATCCGACCTGGATAACCACACGGCAAGCAGCCTCGCGTGCCTAAACGACGCATTCAGCCCAGTTGGAGCGGAGGAGAGAGGTCGTACCTTGGCGGCCCACTCCATGACAGGCGCGATCAGTCGGCACGGGCCGCACCACTTAGCGCAGAAATCAACCAGCACTGGAGAATCTGCCTCGAGGACCTTCGCCGTGAATTCGCTCTCCGTGATCTCCGCAACTGCTGCCCGAACTTGAAACCTCGTGGTTCGCGTCGACACAGATTGGCATTTCTGTGCTTGTGTGGAAAAGGAGACGAGGCTAGTTCTGGATGGCAAGAAAGAGCAGGCCGACTTCAGAGAGGGTTGCGCCGCGACGGAAGGCACTCTAGCGCATGGCGCGCTGTGGAGAACAACTGAACTGGTCACAGTTGCCATGGCGCGTGCCTTGTGTGTTTGGGTTGACAGGGCAACGAAGCAGGGGAGCGTGAATGTCGCAGACCTGCAGGAAGTTATGGAGTATCGTGAGCAACTTCAGCCTGTCTGTCATGCCAGGGGAAGATTTCCTTGCCTCGAATTCTCCCCCTCACCCTCACCACCGCGCGACGACTCCAAGGTCTTGGCAGGGGGAGAAGGCGAAATGAATCTGGATGTCGCCAGGCTGAGCTGGCGATCATCCGTGGCGCATGTGGATGCTGGTTGGTGGTTTGAGCCACGTTCTTGAGGCAGAACGGACTATTGGTGTGAATCTCAGGGTTACCACTTGCCAGTCTGCCTCTCCCCTGCTCTTGGAGGTTGTAACCTCGCTCCACCCATGGCACTGGAAATGAGGTGGCTGAATAAGTATACGTGGCATCTAAAGCGGAGCCTGAATCTCCGCCACGTGGAGATCCGGCATGGACCCACAACGGTACAACGAGGCAAGAAAATGATATGATTTGCCAGTTCAGATATTCTACTTGCTGAATGGAATATGGTACGGTAGGATGAAACTGTATTTAAACGCTCTTCTACTTCTTTTGCAGAACCCTTACAAATGCAGACATGGGTTCACATGACTGGCTAAAATTGCAAATCCATTTTGTACAACTATTGACTTCACAAGCATGCCAGCTCTACTGGCACTTTCTATCCTAACCTCTTCTCCTTGCACACGCCTACATTCATGTGGCATGGAGTGCATCCTAGCCTACCAGGATTCCATGGCTCAGAGTTTATACTATACCTGCACCGAAGGTGGTGTCTATCGACGTCAGTCTGCGTGTGGGTCAGGTCAGCACTAGGCCCATGCCATAGGTGCCGCAGATGCACAGGTTACCAACTCAGACATGTGTTGCCACAAAACTGATTGTGCCCAGGCAGTAGCTATGGCCGTGACTGTTGCTCGCATGCACGCAGAAGGGCCAGCAGCTTCATTGCCTGCTCAGGGTGGTTGGTTGAGAGGGCGGGAAATTATTGGAAGGAGCGTGCAACTTCAGACACTAGGTTTGCAAATGTATGTGAAGCACAACTCAGGAGAGTAGAGTAAAGGCCCAGATTGCACTCACTTTGTCTCGAGTGCGGCCCGTCGACCCCTCAGCAAGCACGACAAGGGAGGGGATGATGCCTTCCTGGAAAATTCTCTGCCGTGTGGCTGTGATGGTGAGTGCGAGCTGCAATAGCACTGCCACCACGTGGCCCTGCATTGCTGTTTCACCGTCCTCCAGCGCTTGCACCAGCACCGGCACTCCATCGTTGCCCTCCACCACATGGCACACTGCAGGCATGCGCACCATCACAGACAGCAGCGCAGCTGCCGGCATATGTGCAGGGCTGCAGTCAGGGTCCGACAGGAGTGCGAGCACGCACGGGACAAGGTCGTGCCTGAGCAGCACAGCCTCGCGTGTGTGCGGGTCGATGCTCAGGTTGAAGAGGCCGATCAGCGCATCCTTGCGCGCACGCGGCGCCTTCCTCTCCTCCCTTACGACCTCCGCTAGCAGCCCCGTGGCGCCCATCCCTGCTGCCACCCTGCGGTTGCCCTCCTCCGCCAGCAGGCTGCTCACTGCCGCCACCGCTGCGTCACTCACCCCCTCCTCGCGCGACTGCAGCAGCTGCAGCAGCTGCGCCACGGCTCCCTCGCCCCCCAGCCTGCGCTTCAGGGAGGGCTCCAGAGCGAGGTTGAGGGTGATGAGGCACGCCGTGCTCACCACGTGTGCCGGGTACACTCGGTCATCCAGCAGCTGCAGCAGCAGCTCCGCCACGCCTGCGTCTGCCAGCATAGTGCGCGCGCTCGATGACTCGCGTGACACCTCCCTCACCACGCCCAGATGCTCCTGCACTCCCCCACTCTGCTCCGCACTTGCCCCACCTCCCGCCGCTCCCAACCCACCCGCTTCCCTCACCAGATCATCGGGCCTGTCCTTCGCCCCTTCTTGCCCTCCATCCCGCATCTGCGCCTCACCACCCTGTGACTCTTCTCTGCGCTCGTTACCCAGTGCGCCCACTTCACAGCTCACACCCCTCTCGCTGTGCTCCATGCCATGATCCCGCCCAGGCCCCAGCCCACCAATCTCCCCGTAGCAAGTGCTGCTCCCCTCCGCTGCTGCAACACCTCCGCTCAACTCTCTCCCCTCTCCTTCCCCATCCCCGTCTTCCCCTCCCCTCTTCACCTCGCTCTGCTCCTCGTTCCCGTCCTGGCGTCCCCCCGTCTCATCAGCTTTACCACTCAACGCCCCCTGCCTGCGCGCCGCCTCCGCCTCCATAGCTCCCCTCAGCGCTGCGACGGCGTCCGCTATCCGCTGCCCCTCCCCGCCACTTGCGCCGCTCACGGCCGCCTCCAGCTCCTCCGCCCACACCATTCCCCCCGACGACGCGGATCGTTTGCGCGCCACCGCGTCATCCCACTGACTCCCGCCCCTGCTGCTCGTTGCGCTCCCCGCGCTCGACGGATGCACGCCGCCCGCTGTCCACGCGCCGATCGCGCAGGGCTGCGCGCCCTGAGGGGGACGATGGTGGAAGGCAGCGCGGGGGTCGGGGCTAGGCATCATGGGAGTGAGATACCCCGCGGACCAATCAGGACTCGGCATGTAGCCCGCTTGCGACGCGATGCTGCTGGACAGGCGCGCGTGCGGGCTGATGCCCGCGGGACTGCCCAGCGGACTCCACAACCCGCCACGCGCGCGGGCCGCAACGGAGACCGAAGCGCCTGGCGTGACCGCGGCGGCAATTTCCCGGGCCTTCCTGTTCTGCGCGGCCGCCACGTCGAGCAGAGGAATAGCCGCTTGATCTAACGCGTTCCTGTCGCCCAGCCTGTCGCCAGGCAGCGACGGCGACAACAGCGACGGCGATGCTGGTGGTGGTGGTAGGGCCGCGTGTTGGGGTGGTGAAGACTGATGCTGCACTGCTGGGTGTGGGGCGGTGGGGGAGACGAGCCGTGCGCCCACATTGTCCGCACGCGGCGGCACCACAGCAAGCCCGCCTGCGGCGGCAAGTGGAAGGGCAGTCGCCTTCCCCCTTGCCGCTTCACCTGCGCTCGACTGGGCGGCAACGTCGCCATGTGCTACTGCGCCTTGCGCCTGCTCAGCGCAAGCAGCTTCAGTGGCTGACGCCGCAGGAGCAGGCATACGAGGGAAAGAGGACGAGCCCTCTGACGGAAGGTGGCCAGGGGGAGAGGGCGTGACCGACGCAGCCAAGGGCAAGCAACCACCATTGCCGCCTGCTGGCGCCGCGATCCGTGACGGGGCAGCGTGAGAAGCGGGTGTGGTAGTTGCTGAACGCGAGTCAAGGCCACTTGGGCCGACACCAGCGAGTCTATTGATATGGCGTGCTTCCTGCCCTGTTACAGTGTTCCCTACACTCCCCGTCGGGGGGGTTGTGTGTGCCCATATGGGGCAGCGCACCATCATCCGCGCCCAACGGGCGTTCCCTTCCTCCGCCATGCACACTCCGCCGATTCCTTCGTTGCCCGGGCGCGCTTTCTGCGGCGACTCACTTATGCTCCGTGTCGCATCGCCATATGTGCGCTCGTTTTGGTGGAATGGATTTCTCAAACTATCCGGGTGAGCAGACGCTAGTCCGTCAGCAAGCGGTGGCATGTTCCGGCGGGGAAAGCGGCGGGCCGACAAGTCTAACACGTGAATGATAAGACATGCGACGACGAAGATAACATAGAGACGTGACGCTTCAGGTTTTCATGGGCGTGCGAAGCGCGACGAAATGGCTGGCAGATCGAGGAAGATCACAGAGCGGTGCTGTGAGGAAGCTAGTTTGGTTGTAAACGTTGGGTCAGCGCTTCCCCCGCGTGCGATCTGTCCACCACGATTATACCAATGATGCACAGCTCATCCCCCATCAGTCACGCGTTCCAACCCTGAGAGGAAGCCCCACACCCAACCATGCGAAAGCACGCACGACGCGGTGGAAAGAGCAGCGTTACAATGCGGTGCTGGTTTCGTCGGTGACAAACGGACTATTCCGAAGCGTCAGTGCGAGAGAGGTTTTCTCGTTACCATGTTACGGTCTGATTCATGGAGGTCTACTGATGTACACCCTATTCTCGATAATTTCACACCCCCTAATTCACACCGCGCTTCGGTTACTTCGGCAAAGCCTTAGGTCTGCCAAGCTGGCGAAGCATGGTTGAACATCACTGAATGGAAATGCGAGAATGAGGGCCTTTTATACTCCGAGAAGTGGGGTGGAACGGGGTTGCTGGGTTCAACCTAGGTCGCGTCTAGTTTCGTAGTAAGTAACGTAGTTTCATTCTGAGTGTCATTATACAAAGCTCGAATAAATGAATAGGGGTGGAGATCACCCAGTAACCAGCCTGAGGACCCATGAAGAACGAGGACTATCTGACTCTAAGTTTCGACAGGGATTTTAGTCGATTCTGACTGGTCCGAATTGAGATAAGCAACTCGACGTGCTCATCTTTCATTGGGGTTAAAAATTCGGAGAATCAGTCAACATCCATTTTCAACTCTAGTCCTTGTCAGCACAAAGTCCTCAGTTCGTCAAACTGTTCCTGCATTTCGAGGCCCAGTCAGCACAACAAATTCGCGCCTCGTGTGTGAAATTATTGGGAACTTTTTTTGCCCGGATAATTTCACACCCTCCCAGGCAAATTTTTGCGCTGTTCGGGATTAAGGGGTGTGAAATTATCGAGAATAGGGTGTACATGATTGGTTGTGATATGAAACCTTGAACTGTACAGTTGGACTGCACCAAGCGCATTCTGTGCTAGTGTCAAGCTGATGCTGTCGTTTCCCTTCCGAGCCTCCACTTCTACAGCTTGGAATCGAGTGCCAATATTTGACTCCACTCATGGAACGGTTCGGTTCGGGACTTTGTTTGCACCGTTGACAGGAAAAATCACACCATCGCCTCCCCCCCACCCTTCCCCCACAGACTCTTCCTCCGATCCCTCCCCTGCGCTCTTCCCCCCACTCCGAACCGAAGGCTTGGAGGCTCGTCTCGACACTGTTTGCTTGGCACCTCAATCAGCGAAGGGACTCCCTCTCTCGTTCATTTTGCATCTGTTTCAAGTTGAGTTTGTTCGTTTTACACACAAGTGTTCAAGTGCGCCAAAACCAAACTTGGTTCGTTCCCATCAAGTGTTCAAGAGCATTTATCTAATGGCTCATCGAGCCCGCTGAAGTTCTCAGTCAGCCACTTGGCTCGATGGTACACAACAAATATTTCTATCCCCTTCATGGTACCCATCACCCCTCCATGGTCACCATTATCCATCCATGGTAACTATCAACACTCCGCAAATTCTCTACCTGGTACCCCTACATTTCCACCACATAGTATACCGTATACATGAGGTACGAGTCGGTA
This sequence comes from Closterium sp. Naga37s-1, assembly GCA_947471745.1. Classification (NCBI taxonomy): domain Eukaryota; kingdom Viridiplantae; phylum Streptophyta; class Zygnematophyceae; order Desmidiales; family Closteriaceae; genus Closterium; species Closterium sp. Naga37s-1. Next base: position 856,476 of record CANJKZ010000342.1, on the reverse strand, counting down.
AAAAACAATGTTTAGGCTAGAGAAATCTCTTTTATTTGAAGTGAACGTAAATATTTCCTCGTGCCCTTCTAATTAATAGCAGGTATGATAATCAAGGATACATCGCATGCTCATCAAGGACCCACAATAGTATGTAATCCTACATCAGTAAACTTTTGTATGTACAATCACAAATAACATATTCTAGGGAAAACAGCACTCCTATGACATACAAAAAATCACGGAGAATGGTAAAAATTTTCATAGTATAGATTGCTTGTGGTTGTGTAGAAAATATTTCAATGATATAGAAATATATATTACTGTGGATTTTTTATATGCAATTTATGTAATCCAAATGTATTCTACCTTTCTAATAATTGCACAAAAGGCATGATGAATCATTATTTATATATTTCTTTATATTCACATAAAGAAATAGCCTAAGCGATGATGGATTTGCTGAATCGTACCTCAGAGTGGATAGTGCGGACAGTTGATAGTTACCGCGTAGATAATTTGCGGAAAATTGATAGTTATTATGGAGGGATAATGGTGGTCACTAAGGGTTGATGGTACTGTGAAGGGGATCGAAATATCTTATGAAAACAATCGAGTCACGTGGTTAACAGCGAACGTCTGCGGGCTCGATGGCCGTTGCCCAGGAGATAAACACCAAGTGTTCAATCCAACCAAACTCGAAACGGCGAAGCAAGGTTGGCCCATGACGAAAAAAAAATGTTATGCACCGACATACTGCGACGATAATGGAAGCAGGAGTAGGGAAATTGTAATCTCACATTTGACATATTATATCAGAAATTGATAGAATGGTTGGCGCCGCTATTGTCGAGTTTCCGATTTCGTTGGGCAGTGATTATGTCGGTGCACTCAATCACGCTCACATCCAAATTCTTGGGGTAGCTGATTTCGCCATTTCTTCTTGAAGTTCAAAAATACTCTCGTTTCTTGTTTACAGTATATCTCGGATAGTTTTGTCAGTTCTATAACAAATGTGCAGCTCAAGTCGGAAAATTTTATAAACCCTCTTGGATGGCTTGCCATGTAAAAGGAAGACAATACAATGAGCGAAGGCGTGAACGAATTGTTAAATAGCAAAGGCATTTCCGCAAGGGTAAACCGTTGCGAAAATGGTGCCCTACGGCCCTGATATCGAGGTTGGGAAATGTTGCCATGTTTTGCAATTCAACATTTGTAAGGGTTGTGACTTGTGCGCCTAAGTTATTGCATTGGCGTCATCTGATTGGGTCGCGAGTTACTAGCCAAGTCGGGTGGACTGGGCGCAAGCGTTGTGGTGGTGGGAACAGTACCGGGGCGAGTAACTCGATGTGGTAACGAGCTACTGTTAGGTGCACAGTGGCAGGAACAATCATGTACGCAGGATGTTGTGTGATACAAGATAGGAAAAAATGTTTTCTTAAACCGCCCCCCTCCCAAGGAAGGCTTCTTTATGAAAGCACGTGTAAGTACCAGCTGCGCAGGTACCTAGTGAGGAAGGGGTGGTTGTTGATTTTGTCCAAAGTGACCTAGCTCCCTTCGGTGGGTTTACGGTCTTTCCAGCGGCTGAAAAATCGATGCGTCATGCTCCACGTGGGTCACATATCGATGGCTGAATTTTTTTTCAAGGGGGGGCTATTGGTTCGATAAGCGACCGTGTCATGCTGGACGGGCAGCTGCGTGAATGTTGGCTTGTCGAAGGTACATAGGGGCAGAGGAGGCTGAGGTGGAAGTACAGGCTAACATACCAGTCAGTCGGCACGAGGAGTTGGGCAGTCACGGGGGTGATCATGCAAATTATGCGGAATGGCCGACAATATCTCAGGCATAGCTTTGAAGTAATGGGTATGTGGAGGTTCTGAGTGTTGAGTAATGTCTCAGGCAGAGCTTTGTTTTTTTGGAGAGCGTCAGCATCAACTTCATCAACTGCAAAATTGAGGTTCAGAGACGGGTGAGAGGTGGAGTTGTTCTCGACATCTTTCTCAACTGAGGCATTTGATAATGTCCTTGCAAAACTTAGCGTGGAGTGCTTGAATGTGCGCGAAGCTGATGACTTCGAGGCAACTTTTTTTTTTTACAACCACCGAATCGAAAACGTTAGTCGACGCATCATATTCAGCCCGGATGAAATACGTGCTTGACCAAACGAGTGAGAGGTCAGTGACAATTGGAACATGCCCTACGGTAGTCGGCCCTGGTGCGTGTATATCCCGGCATAGCGAGCGAAGAAGCAAGTCTATGTTAAAGTTTAGAAGAAAGAAGAGAGAAGAGGATTGCACTAGCAAGAATGAGGATACAAATAGCAAACCCTAGAAGGGTTGTACTCGCTATAGAGCACCCCACTACAAGCTAGAGCATAAGATAACATTCTGACACACCCCCATAGCCAAAGTGGGGTGTAATCAGCAGAGTAAGCAAAGGAGTACAAGCTCAGGGTGGATCACAATGTCACCACACATTCTGAGCACAAGTTCAAGAAGCAATAGTTTAAGTTCACAATTATGAGCAAAGCTAGTGGTAGTCACAACGGGCAAGTGAGGAGGAGGAGAGAGAGTGAGAGGAGAGGAGATAGGAGGCGACGGCTGAAGCTGCAGACACACAGGCAACAGGAGGCAGACTGGCACAGCGGCTACCGGACGAAGTCCCCGGAATACAGGAGTAACAGGCCCCGCGGCTAAAGTAGCGGCAGACGAGCAACGGACCCACGGGCGGCTGGCACAGCTGGCTACGACTGGGCTACCGGACGAAGTCCCCGGAATACAGGTGCTGCTGGCGACACGACGGCAACCTCCATTCAGCTTCCCCAAACTATCCCACTCCCCCCTGGCACATACCCGCTGCTACACCGCTAGCTCCACTCCCCCTTCACCCCCCCTTAGTACCACTCCACCGGCTCCAACACGTCCACCCCCCCTCAGCGGCAGCTGCAGCACAGGGAGACGGAGGAGGAGGAGGAGCAGGGAACAGTACACAGTGGGTGCACCCCCATACCCCGCACCCCCAAACCCTAATACAGGAGAATGGGGAGTAGGAGGGGTGGGGCACGAGTAGAAGCGCTGGGGGACAGTAGGGAGGGCAGGGGCAGCAAGGAGCGGGCCCACCACGGGCCTGGTAGGGTCGCCCGAACCGCGCGTAGGCGGCCTGAGCCGCGCGCGGGCCTGGCGCCGCCCGTACGGGCCGCGCGCGGGCCTGGCGCAGCACGTACGGGTGGCGCGCGGGCCTGGCGCAGCCCGTACGGGTCGCGCGCGGGCCTGGCGCAGCCCGTACGGGTCGCGCGCTGGCCTGGCGCAGCCCGTACGGGTCGCGCGCTGCCTGTACGGGCCGCGCGCAGGCCACGACGGGCGACGGGGGGCGACGAACGGGTCCCCGTCGCCCGTCGCGGCGCCTCCCGAGGGCGACGCGACGGTTGACGGGGCCGAAGCCCGCCGCGCGCCTCGGGGCGCACAGCGGGCAGAGAACCGCCGCGCGCCTCGGGGCGCACGGCGGGCAGAAAACCGCCGCGCGCCTCGGGGCGCACGGCGGGAAGAAAACCGCCGCGCGCCTCGGGGCGCACGGCGGGAAGAAAACTGCCACACGCCACGGGGCGTGCGGCACCGAGTGTAGTGGTAGGAGTTGCAGCGGAAGCTAGGAGGTGGTAAGCCCACCCACAGGATCGATCCAAGGGGATCGACCTGCTCTGATACCATGTTAAAGTTTAGAAGAAAGAAGAGAGAAGAGGATTGCACTAGCAAGAATGAGGATACAAATAGCAAACCCTAGAAGGGTTGTACTCGCTATAGAGCACCCCACTACAGGCTAGAGCATAAGATAACATTCTGACAGTCTAGCCCTGTCCTGGCTTTCTTGATGCCGTCTAAATCGGGGTTGTCTAAGTCGTCTGCAATATCATCGTCAGTCATGCCTTCGAAACCATCCAAGGCTGAACAATGGTAAGAGCGTGCAGAGCTGTAGGGAATGAAACAGGAGGCGAGGATAGGAATGGGATTGCAGCTGGTTGGGTAGGGTATCCAAGAAGGAGTTGGTGAAGGAGGGTTGATTATTCTCACCACCTTGATGCAACGCGACACGACAACAAGCATCATGCATGTAACTGGTTGCAGGTTTGGAGTGGGTGGGGTGGGGGTCCTTGTCGTTGGGCCATGCGATGCAGTGCTGTGCTGAAACGAGTGATGATGTTCAATTTCTATTCGCCACTAAGTGATATGATTGGGTGCACAGCCAATCAAACATCATGTGCCTTTTGTCAGCGACAACAGTACAAGCAACACCCCGGGAAGTTTCCATTTCTCGCTGCATCAGCGCTGTAGCTGGCAACATTGACGTGATTGACGAGGGCTATATATAGACATTTGAAACTCATGGCACATGCACGAATTTGTAATAGTGGGATTTCAACCTACACCCTCGTTAGTTCACTTATCTATTAGTGTACACTTGTAAAAGTGAGATTTCAGCCCATACACACAAAAAGCTAAATAATCACCCCAGAATCACCCCACATGATCCCCAACTCTAGAAAATTAAGCCTTTTACCCTAACTCAGCATTTTTGGTTGACATATGAGGCCCTAATACGTAGTCTCAGACATTGTTATTGTAGAAATTGAAACTTTTCAAAACAACCTGTTATGTAGAGTAAAGTAGGAATATTTTATCCAAGGGTGTGTGGAATTGGTGGTGGTGTGAAACGGTGCGTTCTTCATCCGTGCCCATGGCTATCGACACAAGGCTATTGACATCCTCGATCATTTAGGGTCAGTATCATTTTAAACCCAAACCTTTACAGCTTCGTGCTAACACAACTACCACAAGCAAAAAACACGCTTTTATACCTACCATATGTAAGAAAAAATCACGCTTTTATACGCACGTGGCTCGGATGAGTTGCTCCATAGTCTGATTTGTCCGTTCTGTCGGTCCGTCGGTTTCGGGGTGGTACGAAGAACTGAATTGTATTCGCGTGCCGAACTGCTGCCACAGGTTCCGCCAGAAGTTGCTGGTGAATTTCGTCTCGCGGTCGCTGATTATCGCTGCTGGTATCCCGTGCAGTCGAACGACGATGGAGATGAAGAGGCGTGCTGTTTCTTCGGCTGTGATTGATTTTTTGCAGGCTGCGAAGTGTGCCATTTTCGTCAGTCGATCGACGGCGACCAGGATCGCGTCGTTCCCACTCGCCCCGGCCGGTAACCCCGTGACGAAGTCCATCGTCACCTGCTGCCAAGCACGCTCTGTCAGAATATTATGCTCTAGCCTGTAGTGGGGTGCTCTATAGCGAGTACAACCCTTCTAGGGTTTGCTATTTGTATCCTCATTCTTGCTAGTGCAACTCTCCTTCTTCTTAATTCCTCTCAAATTTTCACATGCTATCAGAGCAGGTCGATCCCCTTGGATCGATCCTGTGGGTGGGCTCACCACCTCGTTGCTTCCGCTGCAACTTCCACTACTACCTTCTGTGCCGCACGCCCCGTGGCGTGCGGCAGTTTTTCTTCCCGCCGTGCGCCCCGAGGCGCGCGGCGGTTTTCTGCCCGCCGTGCGCCCCGTGGCGCGCGGCGGTTCTCTGCCCGCTGTGCGCCCCGAGGCGCGCGGCGGGCTTCTACCCCGTCACTCGCCGCGTCGCCCTCGGGAGGCGCTGCGACGGGCGACGGGGACCCGCGCGTCGCCCCCCGTCGCCCGTCGTGGCCTGCGCGCGGCCCGTACAGCCGGCGCGCGGCCCGTACGGGCTGCGCCAGGCCTGTGCGCGGCCCGTACGGGCTGCGCCAGGCCCGCGCGCGGCCCGTACGGGCTGCGCCAGGCCCGCGCGCGGCCCGTACGGGCTGCGCCAGGCCCGCGCGCGGCCCGTACGGGCTGCGCCAGGCCCGCGCGCGGCTCGGGCCGCCTGCGCGCGGTTCGGGAGGCTGTGCCAGGCCCGTGGGCGGCCCTTTCCTCGCTGCCCCTGCCCTCCCCGCTGTCCCCCGTGCTTCTGCTGGCGCCCCACCCCTCCTACAGCCCGTTCTCCTGAATTAGGGTTTGGGGGTGAGGGGTATGGGGGTGAAACTACTGTGTGCCGTTCCCTGCTCCTCCTCCTCCTCCTCCGTCTCCCTGTGCTGCAGCTGCCGCTGAGGGGGGGTGGACTTGTTGGAGCCGTTGGAGTGGTGCTAAGGGGGGGGTGAAGGGGGAGTGGAGCTAGCGGTGTAGCAGCGGGTGTGTGTCAGGAGGGGTGGTACTGTTTGGGGGAGGTCGAGTGGAGGCAGCAGTCTTGTCGTCAGCAGCAGCAGCAGTCCGGAGGCTACAATCTCCGGTAGTCGCCAGTCGCCCGTGGGTCCGTTGCTCGTCTGCCGCTACTTTTAGCCGCGGGGCCAGTTACCCCAGTAGTCCGGAGCGTTGTTCCGGTAGCCACTGAGCCAGCAGCTCGTCTGTGTGTCTGCAGCGTCAGCAGTCGCCTCCCATCTTCTCTCCCCCACAGTCTCTCCTCCTCCTCACTTGCCCTCTGCGATAGCCTCTAGCTTTGCTCATAATTGTGAACTTTAAACTATTGCTTCTTGAACTTGTGCTCAGAATGTGTGGTGACATTGTGATCCACCCTGAGCTTGTACTGCTGTGCTTGCTCTGCTGATTACACCCCACTTTGGCTATGGGGGTGTGTCAGAATATTATGCTCTAGCCTGTAGTGGGGTGCTCTATAGCGAGTACAACCCTTCTAGGGTTTGCTATTTGTATCCTCATTCTTGCTAGTGCAACTCTCCTTCTTCTTAATTCCTCTCAAATTTTCACACGCTCTGGGGGTGGTATCGGCTGCAACTGTCCTGCCGGCCGCTGCCGTGATGATTTCATGAGCTGGCAAGTGGGACACGATGCCACGTGTCGTTGTACGTCGGTCAACATCTCGGGCCAGTAATAATACCGCTGCAGCTGCTGCCGTGTTTTCTCTACCCCGAAATGCCTCGAGGTAACTCCGTCGTGTGCCTCTTGTAACAGTAATTCCCGTAGCAGTGTATACCCGAGCACCCAGATGCGGTCGGTCCCGGCTTTTACGTAATAGACTCCCCTTGCTGCTGCGAATTTCCTCCTGTGAAGAATGGACCCGTTTGGTATCCGTGGGTAAATAGGCCTGTCAGTAGGGGGCTGGTATGGGCGAGTAATATTGCATGGATCTGGGCAGTGGGGCGGGTCAGTGCGTCGGCGATGTTCGAGGCTCCCTTTTTGTAGGTGACCGTGTAGTGAAAATTGGACTCGAGAAAATCGAGCCAGCGAATCTGTTGTGGGTTGAGGTGTGGCTGTGCGCGGAGGTACTGTAGTGATATATGGTCTGTCCGTACTGTCACGTCTGCGCCGGTCAAGTAACAGTGCCACACTTTGAACGCGTGCACGATCGCAAGCATTTCGCGGTCGTGTATCGGGAATTTTTTCTCGGGCGGATGCAGTTTTCGTGACTCGTATGCGATGAGCTGTAGGCCGTTGCCGAAGTCCTGTAGCAGTACAGCTTCGATGGCGATGTCGCTTGCGTCGGTAACTACTTTGAATGGGCGGTGTGGGTCGGCGATGCGCAGGACGGGCGGTGAACAGAGAACATTTTTCAGGGCAGAGAAGGCAGCATGCTCTTTCTCCCCCCACGTAAAAGCGACCCCCTTCCGTAACAAGTCCGTCAGCGGCGCTGTTAACCGTGCCATGTCGGGGACGAACCGATGCACGTAATTGACGAACCCCAAAAAGCTCTGTAGTTCCGTGATATTCGTCGGGGGGTGCCAGGCTTTCACCGTGTCTAACTTCTTTGGGTCAATTTCGACCCCAGCCTCCGAAATAACGTGCCCCAAAAACTCTAGCCGGCCCTGAAAGAACTCGCACTTGGAACCCTTTGTCAGTAGTCGATGCTCGTCTAAAATTTTAAAGACTGCTTCCAGATCTTCGAAGTGCTGCTGCTTGTCGCGACTGTAGACGAGGATGTTGTAGAGGTAAACTATCACGCATTTATCTAAAAGTATCCTAAACGCTTCGTTCATGGTCATCTGAAATGTCGCTGGTGCTTTGGTCAGCCCGAAGGGCATCACGGTGTACTTGAACGACCCGTACCTAGTCCTGAAAGCTGTTTTGGCGCAGTCCGATGGTTCGACCCTAATCTGATGGTAACCTCCCCGTAAATCTATTCTCGAAAAAAACCCGTGCTGTTCGCAGTTGGTCGATCAGTTCGTCGGCGCGGGGAATGGGGTACCGCGACTTGACTGTTATTCTGTTGAGCGCTCGGTAATCGATGCACATCCGAAACCCTCCATCTTTTTTTGGCGTGAACAGTATCGGTGCGGCGAACGGTGACGAGCTCGGTCGGATGAATTTCTTCTCTAATAAGTAATCTAACTGCTTCCTCAGTTCGTCGAGCTCGGGTTGTGTCAGTCTGAACTGTTGTTGTACAGTTGGGTGTGCCCCCGGTTCTAATTCTATTCGGTGGTCATGTGCTCGCTGAGGTGGCAGTGCTTCCGGTAAGTCGTCGGGAAAAATCCCGGGGTATCGTTTCAACAGTTCCTGTAGTTCGGGCGGTACCGCTGCCAGCAGATTCTTGAAATCACTCGGCTGCTCTGCTCCCTCTACCACTGAAATGTCTACTGCGTACACGTCAGCTCCAGCAGCGACAGCCCGTTTCATGGTGACGGCGTTGACGTGTACCGTTGAAGACTCGGGCGATTGCCAGCGAGGTAGCTCAACCCAGTTACCGCTACTTCGCACAGTGCAGCTACCCGTCGTCCAGTCAATTCGCGGGTTATACCGTCGCAGCCAATCGCGTCCCAGTAAAATGTCGTGCGAGTATTTCCTGTGTAAATCCGAAATTTCCCCCGCAGCGGACTTTGACTCTCTCCACCCTTTCCCGTATGGCCAGTGGCGTGCCGTCAACTAAGCGTGCACCTATATCAGGTAAACAACGGCTAAGTGTCAGTTGCTGTCTTCGTGCGGTTGCGGTATTAACTAAACTGTGACTTGCTCCTCCGTCGATAAAAATCTTCACTGCTGCTCCCTGTATTTTCCCGTGGATCAGTACTGGGCAATCCGTCGCTGTACCCTCCTTATTCGTCCGAGCCCGATCGATAGCATGAATCGGTACTGTGACTCGGTGAGGGTCGGTGGGGTTGGGCGAGCAGGCAGTCTCGTCAGTAGTTGGCCCGATTCCTACTGACTGCTGGCGTTTCCCTGCCTTGAAGACTCCCTCCCTTGCTCTGCTCCGCGACGCCTCAGCTCCTCTGGGCATTCACTCTTGCGATGGCCCGGCCTATTGCAAGCAAAGCAACGCCGCTTAAACGGCGCAGCAGGTGCATTTGTCGCAACGACATGTACGGTGGCGTGCTCGATCGGTCCCCGAGGGTGATGTCCATAGTAGGACCCCGGTCTCGGACGGCGCAAAATGTCGATTTTCTCGGGGAGCGAGAGAATCTCGTTGAAATTCGAGAGCCCACGTAGCATGATCTCGTGTGAAATGTCTGGCTCAGCCCTCCGACGTAACGGTCCACCCGCTCCGCCTCGTGCATGTAGCCGACTTGCTCGCATAATGCGAGAAAACCACTCATGTAGTCTTGAACCGACCCGAGCTGCCGCCAAGTACGCAGTCCCTGACGCGCCGAAATAGAAGCCGCGATCGGCTCGAAGTGTCAGAATCCCAACCACTAGACCATTGGGATAAAAGGGCTTGTTTCAGTAGCGGGTCAGTGCGCCCATAACCCCCCAGGCGAACGCGCCTGTAACCCTCTCCAGGATCAATCGGGCATCCACAGTGCAGATCTACTGACACCCCCCCACACTGGGAGGCCCAGGACTAAGCACAGCGGCAACGGCCTACATGTGCATACACCGGGAATCGAACCCGAGACCGCTCTGATACCATGTCAGAATCCCAACCACTAGACCATTGGGATAAAAGGGCTTGTTTCAGTAGCGGGTCAGTGCGCCCATAACCCCCCAGGCGAACGCGCCTGTAACCCTCTCCAGGATCAATCGGGCATCCACAGTGCAGATCTACTGACACGAAGCGCGCCCGAAGCCCTGCGCACCACGCATCCCACGTGTTGTACTGGGCGGTTTCGCAGAATTAACTCCAAGTGACAGCTGGGCCCGTGGGCCCTTCCTCTTGTGACGTTGGCTCGTAGGCGCGTGGCGACGTCACGATGACTCGCCACCAGTCCATGGCGGGGCCCCTCAGCAGCGAGACGACATATCGGATCTTCGCTGCGTCCGACTCGACGTAGTTTGCGTCGAAAAATACGTTCATCGTGAAGACCCACGATTGAACCGTCGGACCTCTACGCTGGCTTGGGTCGAAACAGGGCGGGCGCTGCGGCTTGAGTGGCATTGGTGCCATGATGGCTTGGTCGCCACTTGTCGCCGCGAACTCCACATGACGACGGGCTTCATGAGGCTCCCGCGGGCTTAGCGCGACCCTGATTCTCCCCATGCCCGGCATCGGTTGGGTGGCGCCATCACTGGCTGCGCCTGAGCGCTGTCCGACACTGTCAATCTGTGTTGGTGTGCCTGATGAAATGACGATCGGCTCCTCCGATTGTGCAGGTGCATTTGCAGGTGCGTGTGGTGGCGCCGGAGTATTCACCGTGGATTGCTGACGCACGGAGTCACGTTCCGCCGTAAGCGTCGCAATTTCGAGCGCCGATTCTTCAACTTGGCGCACGAGACGGTCGAGTTGCTCCTGCGTCAGTGTCGCGAGAGTAAATTCGGCCATGGTGGGGGTGTCGGGCAAGCTCAGCGAGAGCCTCTGTCGTGGCCGTGCGTGCTTACGAGAGAGCACTACGAGCGGCGGTGCTGTGTCGCTGAGAGACGTCTACCCCCCCAAAAAAATGAGATAGTGGGGAAGCGAAGGTGTGGGTGCGGTCCGAGAAGAGATCGTAGGCTCTGAATACCAAGTGTTACGGGTGCAATTGAGTGGTCGAGCGAGAATTGCACTATCGAAGCAAGAGTACAATGAGCGAAGGCATGAGCGAAGAATATATAGCGAAACTACCGTGGTAACGGTAATGGACTGTGGTTGTCGCGCAACGGGCCTGGGACTAAGGTTTGGGGAAATGTCGAAGCGGAGGTCCGGAGCGCGGGTTACCCGCCGAGCCGTGAGGTCGGGGTGCGACGTGCGAAGGTGGCGGGAGGATTGTCGATGCGAGGGTTGCGAGTGGTAACGGTGCTGACTGTGGTGCTATAGTGGTGTACGCGCTGAACGGGGACGCGAAGTAAGGAAAAGGAAGTAAGTAGAAGGCATCCATAAACACATGAGGCAAGGTGTCTAGGGTTGATGCCTCTCAAATGGCTCGTCGTCCGAGAAGGGTATATTTTTGGGTTTTTATATGGGCCATCATAAAACTTTTCGGAGTTATCACGACCAGTCACGGCGCTATCACGAACGGTCACAAAACCCGCCAAATCTATCACGAACCATCAGACGGGTATTACCCGCCGTCACTCAAAGGCACTAAAATCTATCACGGGTAGTCACACTCGAAAGTTTGCTCTCACAGATGAACCCCGTCATCATTTCATTGACCCGCGCTGAAACACTGTACAGATTGAGGGACTATATTTCGGGCTAGGTGATTTTGTCCTGTATACGCGACCATTTTGGTCGCAAAGATACCTGGTTACGTTCGGTTCGACGTAACACACATTAATAAAATGAAAACAATGAATGATTCTAACGCATATATACATTGCTAGATTTCACAATTCATTGAATCTGCCTAAATGTTTATCAAGATAATAGCGCATCCATGACTTGGAACGCACAATTTATATTTCGTTAAAAATTATATTTATATGACTTGGATACACGTATTTTGGGGCCAGCGGCTAGGATTTTGGAGGCTTTTGGGGTGCTGCGGGAGCGGTTGGAGTGGGTGGGGCTGGAGGTGCAGGCGCACAAGTGCCGGTTTTTGGAGCGCGAGGGCAGGGAGGTGGAGCGGGCACTGCCATTGGGGATGCAGCGGGTGGATGAGGGTCTTACTGTGGTGGGCGTGCCTATTGGGGAGGAGGTTTGGGAGGTGGTCCGGCTACGGGAGCGGCTTCGACAGTTGCAGGCGCCACTGCCATGGCTCCCCTTGCTCGACCACCCCCAGATGGCTTCACACCTCCTCGCCATTGCAGTTTCAGCGCGGCCGATGTACCGCGCACGGACTATGCCGCCGCGCCCGGAGGTGGTTGAGGCTTTTAGGGATTGGGACAGCTGTTTAGAGGATTGTTTTGAGCAGCTTTTCCCACCTGGCACTTGGGAGCAGGACCCCGACCGGTCTAGGCGCGCACGCATGCAGCTGCATCTCCCTGTGCGACTCGGAGGGTTCGGGATCCGGGCGGCGGCCTCTTTGAGCACATTGTCCTATGTTTGTGGGTGGGCGCAGGCCGCGCGTGACATTGCACAGTTAGGGGTGGCGGGCGAGGAGGCGATGTTTGCAGAGTACCTCACCACTTCGACAGGGGCAGAGTTTCTTGACCCGTGGTTTGCCAAGGCTCTTGAGCAGCTGCCAGCGACTATCCGCCAGGAGATACCGGGCTTACCTCTGTGTGTAGCGGCCCCTCCTGTTCGGCTTTTCCAGGCGCGGCAGCGGCAGTTAGCTGTAGAGGAGCTCCAGGCACTGCGCCGTTTGGCTTGTGACGATGCTACCTTGGCCCGTTTCACATCCCTTCAGGGCCCGGGGGCAGGTGCATGGGTCTCGGCGGTTCCGGCTCACTCAGATCTCACATTCACTGCGGCCGAGTGGGGCATTGCTGCTGCTATACGGCTCGGGCTCCAAATTCAGCAGCTGCAGGTGGCGGGGAGGTGTGTTTGTGGTACAGTGTATGTTGACCCAGCAGACCCGCATCATGCCCTGAGATGCAAGCACCAGCATGGTCCATCTCGGGTGCATGATGAGGTGAAGTTTGCGGTGGCGAAGATCTCTAAGGCGTCGGGGGGGGTGGTGACAATGGAGGATAGTGTGGTGCTGCAAGGGAAGCGGGTTGATGTGGCGGTGCGACGACCAATGGCTGGAGAGGCTCACGCCCTAGAGATCAGCGTCGCGGACCCGCTATCGATGTCTCCATCTCTGCTAGGACAGTGCGGGCGTCAAATAGGTGTGGCGGCAAGAGAGTGGGAGCGTTGCAAAACGAGTGATTACGCGCCTCTGCTTGCACGCAACCGGGGCGTGCAGTTCACCCCTCTGATAGTAGAGACGTGGGGGTGTCTCGGCGGTCGTTTTCGGCGGTGGCTTCGGCGCACATGGGGTTAGCTGTGTCGCGGGGGGCTTGTCGGGAGGACGACTCTGTGTTTTCGGCTTATCTTTTAGGTCACTGAAGGCGCTCATCGGGGTGGCGTTACAACGTGCGCAGGCCCGAGTCATCCTGCTTCGGGCGGCATCTTCCATGGGAGGAATTAACGTAGACTTGGTCGATCGGGAGAGGGACGACGTCGATGTGGAAGGCGGGGCTCTTTGGGTGGAGGCCCCGTACATGGTGGATACGCTGTTGTGATTGGGGGGGGGGAATGGGGTGTGGGATGGGACGTCTTGATGGGGTGTCTTGATTGGGGGTTTTGATTGGGTATCTTGAGGGGGGTTTTTATGTGTGTTGCATTTGGTTTCTTTGTGGCAGTTTCACTTTCCTTCTCCCTTTCTTTCTTCATTTCCCTTCTCCTCGTTGGATCTTTCTTTCCCTTCTTTTCCTTTTTCTGTCTAGGTCCATATGTTCAAGCCTAGAGTACAGGTCCTGTTTTGTGCTGTGTCGCTCGGACTCGCAACACGGGCAAACGATGTGCTTGGAGTGTGGCCGCTGTAGTTCGTTCAACGGTTGGATGAGTGCTTGGTTATATCTGCTACGGTACATTATTTGTTGAACGAAAAAAAAAAAAAATCCCCCAACCCGAAATATAGTCCCTAAATCTGTACAGTGTTTCAGCGCGGGTCAACGAAATGATGACAGGGTTCATCTGTGAGATCAAACTTTCGAGTGTGACTACCCGTGATAGATTTTAGTGCCTTTGAGTGACGGCGGGTGATACCCGTGTGATGGTTCGTGATAGATTTGGCGGGTTTTGTGACCGTTTGTGATAGCGCCGTGACTGGTCGTGATAACTCCGAAAAGTTTTATGATGGCTATATAAAACCCCTTTATTTTTGCCACTTGGCAATAGACTGAAATCAGGTAAAACTCCTTACTCGCCCTTTTAGGGCGACTTTAGGTTAAACATTTTCTCATGTGTTAACAGTTCTTGTATCGTGGTTCAGGACGGTCCAACACGGTGAAAAGCGGTTCTCTACGTTTACCGCTCTTCACCGTGTTGAAAAGAAGTTAACCGCAGTGGGCATACAAGAAGTTGTAGACGTCGGCTGGTCACGGGAATTGGGAAAGGCAAATTATACTGCCCGTGGGGATTGGGAGTGATGAGCTGTCAAAACCACCGCCCATTGGAATTGGAAACTAGAAACTAGGGCGATTTGTCATTTCCTCCGAAATCAGCTTTTATCTGGGGGCCTGGTGGAAACACTAAAATCTGCTAGTGTGCTTGCCATGTCTACCTAGTTGGGGACTAAATACCGCGTTAGTGTACTTGCGTCACATGCGGGCCTGGGCCTTGGTGTACAAGAGCATGAGCATCGCCGTATAGAACCTTCTTGGCGTCTCTGTCAGCGTGTTTCTCGGAAACACGATCTAAATGGAGGGCGCGACGCCAGACGAGGCGTCGCTTCGTGCAGCCCTGCAGGCCAACCCTGCGGACGATGCGGCTCTCGCAGGCCTCGCGCGCCTCGCGCTGGCTCGCCGCGGGTGGTCCGAAGCCGCCGATCTTCTTCGCACGGCCGTATCCGCGCGGCCCGACGAGAGCGAGTACCATCTTCTGCTGGTAATGACCCATTCCTAACATTCCAAGCTGCTTACTCTATCTCCTCACGTCGATTTGTGCTGCTCGTTCTGAAGTTTGACGTGACGTCCGTGTCGCACCCGTCCACGCATACCTTATTCTCCTCCGCATCGTGTCCGCGTTCCCCGCGATCAGGGCGAGACCTTGTGGAATTCCGCGGAGGAAAGGGCAGCGGTAACCGCCACGTCGGCAGGCGGAGGCGGAGAGCCGGGGGGAAATGAAGCACGGGCGACAGTGCGCGCGGCAGCGTACACAGAGTGGCTTCAGGCGGGCAAGCTGAGCCCTGGCAGCGCGGACGCCTTCCGCTGCCTGGGCTATTTCTTTGCGGGCTTCCAGGGGATTATCCCGCGCGCAGGCGCGTGCGGAACGCAACACGGGGACGGGCGACACGCGGAGGCGTGGTGGGCGGCGGGGGAGCGGAAAAGGGCGCGGAAGGGGGGGGTTGGGGAGGAGGTGGTGCGGGACGTGGGGCGAGCGGTGAAGTGCTTTCAGAAGGCTGTGAGCGTGAATCCCGAAGACCAAGACGCTGGGGTGAGATGCGCTGCCCCAGTGCACACACCTAGCCACACTCGCATTACACGCATGCACTCGCACTTAAACCCTCTCCTGGCCTTTTCTCTTCTCCGAATCGCCTCCTCCTCGCATCCATCTTCTTCCTCTCCCCCTGTCTGCCCCTCTGTCTCCCCCTTTCCCTTCCCTGCCTCTCTCTCCCCCCAGGAGGCGGCCTTCCACCTGCTGGCGGGGGGACGGGGGGCGGTGCGGCAGCGGTCGCTGCAGGTGGCGCTGTGCCGCGGGGCAGTAGAGGGCAGCACGCGGGCTTTCTGGGCGTGGCGGCTGCTGGGGCTGCTGCATGCGGAGGAGGCCGCGTGGCAGTCTGCTGTGCCGTGCCTGCAGTCCGCCATCAAGGGCTTCGTGCGAGATGCCGCGTGCTGGCGGGTATACACACACACGCACACGCACTTCCATATCCACACGCACACTCCGTGCCCTGTATTGCACACTCACTCATGCATGCGGCACCGCAGCAGTAGTGCCTTGTTGATGGCACCATGCACCATGCTCACTGTCTGTTGCCTGTCTGCACTTAACCACCACCGCCACACACTGCTCATGCCACTCCACTCTCCCGTGCACTTCCTTCTCCTGCACACGCCCCCCTCGTCCTGTCAGGCCCTTGCCCTGTGCTACCAGCGGCTCGGTCGACACTCCGCTGCTCTCAAGGTGCCCTCCCTACCACGTGTCCATTCACCTCCCTGCACGTGTCTATAATCCCTCTGTTTGCACCACGTGTCTTGTGTCTTTCATTCCTCGCCTCTCTCCCTCCCCCCCCCTTTTACCTTCAACTCAATGCCACTCTGTTGCCTCCAACATCCCCATCTCCCCCTCCGAACGCTCTCCACCACCCCACACCCCTCGCCACCCGCGTTCCTCCCTGCAGGCCTATGGCCGGGTGATCACCTTGGGATTGCCGCACGTGGCAAGCGCCCTGGAGGCCCTCGTCCCTGCCTCTGTTGCACTCGCCACTGCCTCTCCCCCTGCTGAGTCGCGTGGCGGTGTGAGCAGCAGTGACGTGGCATGTGCAGTGTTTGCACTGGAGCAGAGTGGGCACATTGAGCTGGAGCGCAGCAACTACTCCCAGGTACGCCCTCCACCGCTCGCCCACTACATTGCCCACTCCCTGCCTGCGCCCACTCCACTACCGTGTCTCGCTCTCCTTACACTCCAGCCTCCCTTCCGCCTGCCCCAAACCCTCTCTCTCTCTCACTTCGACTCTCTTTTCCCTCCTCTTCCTGTAGCCATGTAGCCATGTATCCATGTAGCCATGAGACCATATGTGATTGTGTAAATATGTAACCATGGAATCATGTAACCATGTAACCATGTAACCATGTGATAATGTAACTATGTGTCTTCGTTTCCTCTCGTGGCACCCACCGGTATCTCTGTGGGGTTCTCCCTCATGCAGCTTGACATGTCGCCTCGCCCCAAGTCCATCCCCTGCATGCCCACCCTTCCTCTTCATGCTCTTTCATCGCGCACTCCCTGCCATTCCCCTTCCACCCTTCACCACCACCACCCATCTCCACACCACCAACCCCCTTTCCCCCCCTTCTCCCCCTCCGCCACATGCCACTTATCTCCCGTGCCACGGCACGCCACGCCCCATCAGGCATTGGAGTTGTTCTCGTACGCGGAGGCGCAGCGGGCAGGCAGTGCCACGGTGCAGTGGGGGCTGGCAGCAGCGCGCTACGGCCTCGCATGCCACGTGGCCTCCTTTGGCGCTGCTGCATGGGCCAACGACCTGCTGCTGGTGACCCCGCCTCCCCTGATTTGCACCTATGCCGCGTGCCTACCTGCTTGAATGTCTCCTTGCCATCCACATGTGCAGCCTCTCTTCACATGCTGCATGTGCCTCCCACATTCCTTCCATGTGCCTCCCACATGCCTCCCACATTCCTCCCACGTGCCTCCCACGTGCCTCCCACGTGCCTCCCACGTGCCTCCCACGTGCCTCCCATGTGCCTCCCATGTGCCTCCCATGTGCCTCCCATGTGCCTCCCATGTGCCTCCCATGTGCCTCCCATGCGCCTCCCACATGCCTCATGTCAGCATAGGCGCATGTCTTGCCGGCCATACAGCCTGCGCTGCCTGGCCTGCCAACAGAGGCCCACTGGGTTCAACGATATTCCCATACTGCCCATTTTCTGTGCCCATACCCATGCCCATGCCCATGCCCATGCCCATGACCATTGACACCATCCCCCCTTGCCTCTCGTCTTGCCCACACTGCATGCATCCCATCCCTGCTCCCAGGCTGCAGCTGCCAGTGCCCGTGCGTCCATATCCCACCATCCCACATCCGCAACAACCTGGAAGCTTCTTGGTGACATCGAGGTGTGTCTCTGATACCATGAGGAGCAGGTCAGCAGCACTCTCAGGGACTGCACTTGAGCCGTGGGGAGGGGGGCGAGAGTTGCTGGAGGAGGGTACAGGTAACTGATGCGTTACGAAGCACCTTCTCAGTGGTTCATGCGAGGGTCATGTCTGCTTGATTATTCGCTTCACCTGAACAAGTACTCTCCTCTGCTCCTCACTCCCCCTCCACCCTGTTCTCTCCCCACCCCCACCCCCACCCCAATCAGCTCCGTCACTCAGCCGTGCTTCTCGCCGCACCTTCCCCTGCCCATGCCTCCTCCACCACCGCGCCTGCATCCCCTGCCCCCTTCTCCCTCCTCACATGGCGCCGCCACCGCTTCCGCCTGGCGTCCTCCGCCCTGCGCTCCTACGCGCACGCGCTGCACCTCTCCCCCTCGCCCTCCGCGCCCCCTCCCCCTGACTCCCCCCACCTCTCCTCTTTCCTCAGCTTGGGGGTACCTGAAGCAGGGGGGATGGGCGGGGGGGAAGTGAAGGGCGCAGGGGGGCAGGTTGGGGGAAGGCTGTGGGCGGATTTGGCACTGGCAGCGGCGGCCAAGGGGAGGGCATGGGCGGAGCTGGTGGAAGCAGGTGGCGGGGGAGAGGAGAAGGAGGTGGAGTGTGGGAATGCGGGTGGTGATGGGCAGGCCAAGGCAGAGGTTCTAGACGCTGCATGTGTGGATGAGCTACGGTATGGCAATGGCATGGTCGTGTGTGGCATGGGACGTGTTGTGTTACTGTGAGCGTCAGCGTTCATCTGTCAGTCTTGAATGGAATGAATTAAGCACGCCTTTACGTGCCTTTATCAAGCAACACAAGTGTGGCGTCATGTGCTAGCTTTGACTGATGCCAGTGGCACTTGAGCTACCCATGCAACCCATGCCAGCTCCACGCACTCAGCGTTTCTCTCCACATCTCTGTCCCTCCATCCAAAACCTCCCTCAACTCCCCCTCCTCCCCTTCCCGCACTTTTGACCCCCCCACCCCAGTGCGCTGCCCCCTCGCCTGCTGCTGCCAGCGCTGCAGGGGCAGCAGGGCGTGGCGGGGGCGCATGCATGGGTGGTGCTGGCAGCCGTGGTGGGGTGGCAGTGGCCAGAGGTGCAGCAGCATGCACTCGTGCATGCCCTCATGCTTGACCCGCTGCATGCCCTCGCCTGGGTGCTGCTGGGGGAGGTGCGTGCTGCTGCTGCTGACGCCGCCGCTGCCGCCTGCCTTCCTGCATGCATGCCTGGCAGAGTCTTGTTGATACCACTCACCGTGTGTTGTTGAGACCACATGCTGCGCACATTGTAATCACAAACACAGCAACACGAGCTGTATACTCGTCTGTCAGACACGTGCCCGTGTACCTCACACTTTCTGTTATTCTTCCCCCGTCCCATCGCTCCTCTTGCTTTCTCTTCAGGTGTACCTTCACCAGAAGCAGTCAAAGCTTGCCACACAGGCGTTCGCCCGTGCGCGTGTGGCAGACCCGTTCATTGCCGCCCCCTGGGTTGCCTCTGCAGCCTGCCAGCTGGGCGCTCTCGCTGCTGCACCGGCAGCTAATGCGCCACACACCAATCCCCCCGATGCTGCTGCTACTGCTGGTCTTAGCAGCACTCGCAACGATGGTGATGCTGCTGCTGATTCTGCTGGTGATGATGATGGTGAAAGCAGGTAAAGTGCACCCTCGCGTCCTGTTTTTCTGCCCTTGTACATGTCCTGCCTCTCCTCTCCACCATCACTCCATCTAGCCCCTCTGCTCTGCAATCTCGTCTGTTCCTCCCTTCAGCCTGCCTATGATCATGGGTCATCCACCTCCTGCCCCCATTCCCCACCCCGTCTCCTGCTGCCAACCCCCCACCCACATGCCAGGCCATCGCTGCATGCGGCCATGGCCGATGCGCTCTTTGCTGCCACTGCATGCTCCAACCCGGTCAGTGCTTGCACGGGTGTGGAAGGAAGAGGGGGAAGGGGTAAGGAAGGGCCAGAGAAGAGGTCAGCACTGAGAGGTGGGGATGCTGACTCCTGAGTTGAGAGGGTGGCTGCACGCAGGGTTGGCAGGAGGCGCTTCTGTGTCCTCTTGTGTTGTCCATTGCCCCCCCACCCACACACTTCCTGTCTGTCTTTCATCCCCCTCTTTCCAGGAATTTCTAGTTTAGAATTGTAAACAATGTCCTGGCTGTTGATTAATTTCCAAGTATCCATCTTCTCCCCCTTTCTCCATTTCCATTCTCCCTCTTCTGTCCCTCCCTCTCTCGCTCCCCCCTCGCTGTCTCTCCCCACTCTCTGTGTCCAGCCGCCATGCGCCCAACATGTGCTCGGACAGCTGTCAGCTCGCTGCGGCAGGCTGGGCCAGGCAGAGGTGCTTTGCGGTGGAATGGGATGAACAGGGATGGGATGGTCTGGGATGAAATGGGATGGGATGGGATGAACTGGTCTGGGGAGGGATGGGATGGCTTGTGTGGGAGTGCACCTGTGCCGTGTAGCGAGCCACCAGACATGCCACCATTGACTGCACACTCGCACAGCCTCCCTACTACCTTCCACACCCACACGCCACCCTTTCCACTCGTGTCAACCTGTGCCACTAGGTCTTCTGTGCGCTGGCCCACCTGGCGAGCAGCAGCCCCGCATCTCCCGAGGCGCTCTTCCTCCTCGGCCTCTCTGCCTGTGCGCGCGGCCTGCCCTCGGTCACCCTGCACGCCTTCCAATCCGCCAAGCAGCTACTGCTGCAGCAGGAAGGACCTGCAGAGCGAGTGTGGCTGGCGTATGTGCAAGTGGGCATGGCCCTCACAGCGGTATGTGTGTGCTACGATGTGCCTTCCTGCAGCGGAGGCGACTGCTGATCCCTGTGCAGTCACCTTGATCCTCAAGGCCAGAGTGTGCCTCGTGTCCCCTAGTGCCTGCTCTGTGTATGTGCCCTGCTGCTGGGAAAAGTATGGGTGCATGCCCCCACGTGCGCATGCGTATGGTGGATGAGTGGGTGAAAGGGTTCCGGCAGTGTGGCGTGCTGCTGTGACAGGCATGTTGTTCATCATGCAACCATCTCCACGTTACCCCTCATGCATGTCTTTAGGGTTGCTATGCCATGGTATGACAGGCGCGGCGGTTCAGCGAGGCACTAGTGGAGTTTAACTCTGCTCACTCCCTTCGAGGTGTGAACCCAGCCTCGTTCCAAGCTGCCTCCAACCCACACTCCTCTTCACCATTCTCCATTCTACATTCTTCTCCTCATTACCCGCCTGCCTGCCTCCTCTCCATCCTTTTCCTGCGTCTCCTTACCTTCCCAAGCCTCCCTGGTCAGTTCAACACCCTTTCCCTCGTTCCTTCTTTCCCCGTCCACCGTCTCTCCAGACCGTTCCAAGTGGCCGGTGCGCCCACTGCTCGCGCTCGCCCTCGCGCTGCACCACTGCTCGCTCCACGACGACGCCCTTGCTGTTGTCGCCCTCGCCACCACCCAAGCCACACACCTTGCACCGTCCCCATCCCCATCTCCATCCTCCTCCTCCTCGTCCTCCTCTCACTCCCTCCTCTCAGCGGCAGCAGTGAAGCTCCACGCTGCTCTCCTTGCCTCCCCCCCCGCTCTCCCATCCTCCCCAGCACCGCCTGCATCACTCGCCCCCTCTCTCTTCCTCTCGCCCTCTCTCGCGCGTGACCTGGCGCTGACGCGTGTTGACGTGTCGCTGACGGCGCTGGCAGCAGCAGCAGCGTCGTTGGACGAGGGGGAGATAGGGCGTGCGGTGCAGCAGTACCGGCCTGTCTTCAGCGACCCTCTCATGGCGCCCAGAGCACATGCCTTGCTCGGGGTCTCACTCGCTGCCAAGGTGCTGTCTGCCAGTGCTGCCAGTTCTACCTTGCTGTGCTGCTGGGAGCACTTGCAATCCATGCACTCGTGGCATGCTTTTTCCCTCACCATCTCTCTCCTTCTTAGGCTCTCCAGTATGTAAATAACTTCTGCCTCATTTCCCGCCTCCAACCGACCTCACCTCACCACCTCGTTTGTTGTATCGACTCCCCATCTGTTTTGTCCACCCGTGTGGGCCTGGCAGGGTCAACTGCCACGTGCCCTCAAGTATCTCATCCGCTCGCTGCATCACTTTCCCGATAGCCTCCTGCTCAGGTACGTCACGCCCCTCCACCCTCTCTGCTGCCTGCTTCACACTCACAGTCTAAACCCCATCAACCTTGCTCCGTTTCCCTTTTCCCTTCCCCCCTTTTCCCCATCCTCTCCCTTTCTCCCATCCATCTCTCTCCTTACCGCCGCTCTCTCTCTCCATCCTCTCCCCCTCTCTCCCAACACTACCTCAACACAACATACTGTGGAATTCAGCATCTCTCCCCCCCCCCCCCTCCCCCCTTCTCCTCCTCTCAACCCCCCCCCCCCCCACACCAGGGCCTGTCTGGCGGACCTTCTCTCTCCCTCGCACCCGGCTCGAGCTGCGCGCATCATCGGCCTGGCGCCCCAAGCCCTCTCCTCGCACCCCCCTCCTCCGCACCCCTCTCTCCTCACCACCCCCGCCCCCCCTGACCGCACCACCGGAGGCAGTGCGGCGGGGACAGTGGAGGAGAGTGTGGTGCGCGTGCAGGCGAGCACACGGCTGGCGTGCAGTGCGTGTGCGGGAGGCACGGCGCATGGCGCAGGGGCCTGCTTACACTCCCAGGCCCCGCTTGCCACGCCTGCTGCTGTGCCTGGAAGCAGTGGTAGCAGCAGCAGCGGGGGCAGTGTGGAAGAGGGTGGTGCGAGGGAGAGCCACCTGTCGGGACGCAGTCAGCTGCGGCTGCTGGCCAGGCACGTTGGGGGAGAAGAGGGGGGGGGGGGGAGGGGGGGTGTGTGCTCGTGGGAGAGGCATGGGCAGGTCACTAGGAGGCAGGCAGGCAGGTCACATTGCTTGTGTAGCGACTTATGCCGCATAGCACGAGCGCTTTTGGGCCGGGGTCACGTGCTCTTCCACATTTTGCATTGCCCCATCGTTCACCCATCTCTCTCGCTTTCGCCCCCCTCCTCCACTTTCCCCCCTCCCTCCCCTTCGTGTGCAGGGCTATTCACACTCGCCCCACCGATCCCACCCTCCGCCTCCTCCTCCTCCGCCTCTCCCTTTCGCCTTCCTCCCACGTGTCTCCCTTCGGTGCTCCCTTGCCCCCTCCCTCGTCCCTCTCCATCTCCCTGCTCCGCTTCTCCCACTCCCTCCTCTCCCTCATTCACACCACCTTCCCTTCCCCACCACCCTCACCTTCCTCTCCCTCCGCTCCATCTCCCTCTCTTTCTCTCCTCCACCTTTCTTCTGCCAAGGCGCCAGCTGGCACACCGCCATTGGTGCGCGAGCTCTGGGTGCACTCTCTTTTGTCTGCGTCTGAGTGTGCTGCGCGCTGCTGTTACTCTCCAACCTCTACCCTTGACAGCTTAAAGCCCCCACTCTCCCTCGCCCCCCTCTCGCTCTCCCTCGCCTCCCACGCCCTTTCAGAGTGCCTCCTCCTCCCCGATTCACCCTCATCAGCCAATCAGAAAGCAGCGCTGCGCGCCTGTGCTGAATGCCAGGTGGCGCGGTGCCATTCGCTGCAGCAGCCTGCAACAGAATCTCGTGCCCCGCCTCCAGTCACCCCCAGCTTCCCTGCCTCTCTGCTCCCATCACTTGCCTCTGCCTCGTCTCTCTTCTCCTCTGGTTTCTACCAAGAGGCTGAAGCAGTGGTGGCAGCACTGCAAGCACAAGGACTGCAGGGGCAAGGCGAAAACAAGTTGCTGTTAATGTCAGTGGTGCAGATGTGGCAGGCTGTGATTGGTGCAGAGAAGGGCGAGATGAGTGAGGCTAGGAGTGTGTTGGAGGGGGTGGTGGGGTCGCTCAAGGAGGCAGCAGGGGCAGGTGGAATGTCAGGGGCAGCTGTGCAACCGTTGCTCGACGTAGCTCATGTGCTTCTAGGTACAGTTGACATGCCTGTGTGACTGCGTGCTGCATTTGTCACTTTCCTATTCCTGTTGCTTGTTGCTGCCTCCCAACGCCTTCCCTCTTCCATCGCTTTTGGATTCATGAACAATCAACTTCCTCCCCTGCCCCCTCATCCTCCTACCCAACAGGTTCTGTCCTCCTCTCCCTCCACCAAGTCAATTCCTCCGACTCCTCTCTCCCTCTCGCCGCACGTCGCTCCCTCCTCTCTGTCTCCTCTCCCTCCTCCTCTCTCTTCCCCCACCTTCACCTCCTGCTCTCCTCTGCTGACTCCCTTGCCGCCTCTCGCTCTGCCGCCCCTCGCAAGCGCGCCGCCCACCTACAGCAGGATTGGGCGGCATGGCCTTCTGTCTGCCGCCCAGCCCGTGTGCTAGCTGCACTAGGAGAAGCTCTAGCAGGGCTGGAGGCAGGGGCAGGTGCGCCTGAGAAAGGTACATCTGAGAAAGGCGCATCTGCTGCTGGAATTGGGGAAGGCAGGGCGGGAGCAGGAGGGGGAGGAGGGAGGGGAGGAGCAGGTAGGGGTGGGGGCGCGGGAGGGAAAGGTGGGGCAGCAGGGGAGGGTGGAGGAGACAGGGGAGGTGAATCAAAAGAGAAGAGTGAGGGAGGAACAGAGAGGGGGAGGGAAGGGAGTGGAGGAGGAGTGCGTGGGGGAAAGAACCCTCTGGGGATGGTGCAGGCGGCGGTGCATGTGGATCCATCATGTAGGCGCCACTGGGAGGTGCTGCGGCGCTTGAGGAGTCAGGGCCGGGCTGGTGAGGCTGTGCGCAGGTGAGCTGGTGGAGTGCAGTGCACTGGCAAATTGTGGATGTACCATGTGAGATGGTGCAGTGCAGTGCAGGCAGCTACCGTATTTGTAGATCCCACATGATACTGTATTTGCCATGCCAGCCATGTGCTCATTTGTCAACTGCCTGCCATGCACTGTGTCTTAGTGATGAGAAGGGAAGTATTAAGAATATATTGCAAATTGCAAGGTTACTTCATTCTCTATTGAAAACAATGTTTCACATACCATGGAAAAAATGGTGTAATATCACAACATGTGTAATATATTACAAGAACATAAATAGAGGCTTATTAGGCCTAAGCAGTTACAGCAACAACATTTACCTACCCCTACGGTACCCTGCGAAACACGCCTATTCCAACAGGAGCATGGCTCCACCCCAACTACCTCTGCGTGCACAGCCTGAGCCCGTCATACAGGCGGTCATTGGTGCACACATAGCCGTTATTCAGGTCCGCCAGTTTGCGCGAGCTGTTCTGGAAGTAGAGGGAGATGATGCGCGCACACGTGTCCCCCCGCACCACCGTGTACGCCTTCCTGCACGACGTTGCCAGCTGCCGCCGCGGCGATGCGCTGCGGTGGTAGAGGCGGCCGGCAAGCCACGAGCGTGCGGGTGTGGAAGTGCGTACCAAAGGTGCTTGCTCCTCCTCCTGCTCCTCCCTGGTTATCCTTGCGGGAGTGAGCGATGCCGGTGTGGCAGCGGTGTACGACTGCGGCGCTGTGCCTGCGACGCACAGCTGCTGCCCCGTGGCCTTCATGCTGGCGCCGGGTAGCAGCGAGGTGAGAGGGAAGAGGTGGCGGCAGCGCAGCCCAGGGTTGAGCTCGTAGAGCAGGCGCAGGGAGAGCTTCTTCCTATACGTGATGACGATGCGCCTGCACGAGTCCTTGTCTCGCAGCGTGTGCCACTGCGTGCACCACCGCGTTATTGACGCCGTGCCCTGCCGCACACACACCTGGCTCACGGGAAACAAGGACGGGGGAGGATGTTTTCGAGGGAGACAAGCGGGAGGGGGGGGGGGGAGGGGACAGATGAGGGGTGGGTGGCAGGTGCGAGAGAGGGAGGCAGAGAAGTGGTGAAATGAGAAATCAGTCAATTCTAATGAGTACAATGGGGTGAAGAGGGGTGAAGTAGGGTTAACTGTAGTGACAAGGGAATGCGAGCATGCAGGGTGTGTGGGGTCGACCTGCTGGGTGAGCTGCGGGTGGTTGAGCACACAGTCTACGCCCGGGTTGAGGTTGTCCAACGTGCCAGGGGTGATGCCAAACAGTGCTCCCACCTCCACACATGTGTCCAGCTGCACGCCACACCACGCAGGGAGGAGCAAGATGAGGAGGGGAGGAAGAACAAGCGTGGGAGTTAGTTTCCAACGGTTGACTGGTACTCGGACTTCACTCGAACAGCAACACTTGCCGACACGCCCACGCTACCCTGATAAGCGCCTCAAGCAATTGGCAAAGGGTGTCCGGACCCAAACCCCCAAAGCCAGACTGCCCCAACAGCAACTGCCACGATCCATTTATTGCCTCTCCTCTCCCTCTCCCTCTCCTTCACCCTCTCCCTGCCCCTCTCCCTCTCGCGCTCTCTCTCCCCATCTGGCTTCCTCCCCTCCCAGCGCACCGTGTCCCAGGAGTAGAAGAGCGCGCAGTTGATGGCGCCTGAAGACGGGCGGGTGACCTCCACCTGCGTGTTGGCAGGAATGTCGTCACACACCGCCGGCTGCCGCATGGGGGGTAAAGGACGCACGCACAGAGACGCGGGAGGCCGTGAGAGGCGGCTGAGGACAGGGCGAGCATGGATGGCGCGTGTTGGGGCGGTGAATGAGGGCATGGTGAGGAGGAGCACAGGTTGGTTGGCAGGCAGGCAGAGCAAGAGCGGGTTACATTGATGTTGTTGCGCAGGGAGGGGTTGAGGGAGAGGAACTGCGCGCGGGTGAGCCCATTGATGCCGTACACGAGCTCGCACGCCACGCTCTTGGGCGGGGTAAAGTACACTGCGCCTGATGGGCTCGGGTCTGCAGCACACGCGTGCACAGGACACGTGGGGTGTGGAGGCGGCGGGAGGGGAGTGAGGGGGGAGTGGTAGGGGTTGAACGGAGGGATTAAGACCAGTGGAGTACAAGAGAGGCGTTTGGGATAATGGGCTTTCGATGGGGCAGGGAGCGAGAGGAAAGGGTGGCGGGAGAGGGGTGTGGGGGAGGGGAGGGGAGGACGCACCAGGCACGCAGGTGGGGTTGCCATTGGCTTTGTCACCGGAGACGAAGAGCGGCGGGCAGATGCAGAAGTAGCTGCCTGCGTTGTCGTCTATGCACGTGCCCGTGCCACACGGGTTGAACGGCCCCAGTGTGCACTGCTTCTCTGCCCGGCGATGCAGGAGGGAAAGAACGGGGAGGAGAACAGCAAGTGATACACGGAGGTGAGTTGGTGCGATTTACAGAAGCAGCCGGACAGGTGGACACGGGCGGCATAAGTCCGGCAAGCAGCAATTGCAGAGACGAGCAAGTAGGGTGAGCAGGAGAAGGAGGCCCATGGAGACAGGAGTGCGTGGCGTGCGTTGTATGCAGCGTGTGCAGAGTGCGGCGTGTGCAGTGTGCGGGGTGTGTGTGGCAGAGGCAGCGGTGGCAAGGGGAGGCTTACTGGGCACGCATGAGGGGAGGCTGTTGAAACCGGGCACGGACACAAAGTTGTTGGGGCACGTGCACGTGTACGCCGCCCCTGACCCCGCATTGCACGTCCCTGACCCACACGGGTTGATGGCTCCGCTGCACGGGCTGGATGCTGCACGGGCGAGCGAGCGATCGATAGCGGGGGGTGAAGGGGGGTGGAGAGAGGGGATATGAGACGGTGGACGGGAGAAGATACGGGCAGGGGGGTGGTGGACGCATTGAGAGGAGGATGAGCGTGGGCGGCGGTACGGGGCATAGGGCAGCGCTAATGTACTTCTGCTCACTGCCCATCAGAAGCACATGCTGTTGAGATGAGAACTCCCAAAAAGCGATTCAGCGTTCGATGGTATCGATCTCTACGGCATCAGAGAGAAAGAGAAGCCTACTCTTGAGGATGGGGTAAACGGGCGGCACTGTGTTGATGTTGCAGATGCCCGGCCCGCCCGCAATGGCCAGCCGCATGTAGCCCTGCCAGCGCGGATTCGCATGGGGAGGGGCGGGGGCGCGGGGAATGCGGGGAAGCAGCGGTTGAGATGCGCGCAGACAAAAACCAAGCGGTAAAGCACAGTGGCGGCGCAGAGAGAGTGCAGGGCACGGCGGCAGGGGAAGAGGCGAAGCAGCAAGAGGTGGCGCAGGACGGCGGAGTTAAAGACTAAGCCGCGCGCATGATGCATACAGGCACGGCAGCAGCCTGCCTCCCCGCTCCGCCTGCTAGCTTTCATCCCATCGGAATACCCCCTTCCTCCCTCCCCTATCCGCGCGGCGGTGCCCGCACCTGCATGCCCCAGTGGGTGCCCCAGGAGTTGCGGATGATGAGGTACGGCTGCGGGAGCTTGAGCGAGAACCCCACCACCAGCACGCTGTGGTCCACGATCTCGCTCGCGCACGCCTTGTCCTCGTACACGCCCTGCCGCGCACGCACGCGCGCGCGCGGTGGGGGAAGAGGGGGAAGGGAATGCGGAGACGCGCGGATCAGGAGGGGAGCGGGCAGAGGCGGAAACTGCCGAGTTGGCGGAAGAGGCAATTCGCGGCGCGAATTGAGAGGGCAGCGGGCGCGGATGATGGCAGGTGGGAGACGACAGCGGGCAGCGAAATGAGCGGGAAGTGGCTATAACGGCGGCGGCAGCAGCGCGGTGCGGGATGATAGAGGCGCGCAGTACCGATTTGTAGAGGAGAAAGGAGTCGTGCGAGGCGTGCACGAAGGCAACGACGGGTTGCGCCTGCACGGCGAGCACGAGCCCCAGCCACCCCTGGAAGTCCGCTTGCTCCAACGCCACCACGCCGATGCTCGACGCGTCGCCCGTCACCTGCTCGCGCCGCGGTCGCGCGGGGGAGACGGGGGTGGGGAAGTGAGGGTTACGTCGGCTACGTCGCGTAGAACAACGGGGGAGAGGAAGGCCGCGTGCCGCCTACGTCCCTTAAGTTTCACTCCTACGCCTCCCACCGCCTCGTCCGCCCTCCCCTAGCCACGCGCCGCATGCGACCGGCGTCGCCCGCTTTCGCTCACCTTGCTGTTGTCGCACGTGCCCTGCGCGGCCGTGTACTGGTAATCGTCGTCCGCCACCACCCCGCCGTTGTCGTCCGTCGCGCCCGCCATATAGTCCAGCGCAAGCGACGGCCACCCGCCCGCGGAGCACGAGGTCGCCACGCCCGCACAGTCCACAACCTGCTGCACCGACACGTTAGCTATGCTGCTGCTCGACGGGTTCTGTATCGCGTACGCCATCTCCACGGCCTGCGCGGACGCGACGGCCCAGGAGGATGCTGCGGGGATTGCGGAAGGGTGCGCGGATGGGCGGTAGGGGAACGGGGGGGTGGAACAGGGAGATATTGTTTCTTCGTGGCAGCCCGCAAGGGTTGGCAGGCAGCGGCGCAAAATGTTGGCACTTGTGCGCAAGAGCATCAGCGCTCGCGGAACGGGATGTGCGCGCGCGCTCACCACAGTTGCCCTGGTCCACGACACCGCGCAGCGACGCGACGCTCGAGTCCTGCGACCAGTCCTTGCTCGCTGGAAGCTGCCACAGCGATAGCGCCAGGCTGAAGCCTATCGACGCGAAGCGGAATCGGCGGTCGTTGAGATGCGGCGGAGCGAGGGGAGCCGTTGCGGCATTTGCGCCGAACTTGTACGGAGGTGGGTGCTGCTTCTTGGGCTTTTTGCCTAAAGGCATGGCAGACGGGGCGAGCAGACGAGAAAACGGGGGATGTGGAGATGTCTGAGGGTGATGATCAGAGTGGGGAAAGAGTTGACACGCAGGAAGAATGAGAGTGTGCGAAGGAGGGAAAGAGCTCACGTCGGAAAAAATCGAAGAGTAGGCCCGAAGACAGTTCCAAATGGCACATCAGCAGCGCTGATAGTAGCATGAGCGCTGGTAACACAGGAGACATTGATATGCGCAGTTTATGGTGACGAGGGGCGAGACAGCGGGATTGCCAAATTTGAGATCGCATGTCTGATAGTGCGGTTTGCGGTATCATGGTGGTGGCTATGTGAGGTGGAGAGTAGGAACTAAATCGCGAAATGTGAAGAACTCTCGACGGAAAACGAGGACTCCCAGAAACCTCATGTGAGTCGATGCTGGGCTACTAGCACAAGAACGAGAGACCGTTTGCATCTGTCTGGGAAAGGACGAAAGCAACAGATGAACCTCGCGGGGACCAAAAATACATGACAAACAAGCCAGCAAGAGGCGACCCATGCAAATTGATGTCGGTGTACGACATTCCAGAAATGAGGTTGGGTTGGGTTGGGCAAATCTGCGCAAGAAGCTGGGTGGGTGTGCATCGGCATTTGCAGCAGCATTGGACGACCTGTTGAGGGAGGCGCAAACAATTGGCGCGCGGAAATTCCTTGCAACTCTTTTCCTTGTGAATGGTGGAGCCTAGGTTCGTGGTGCACTGGTGTAGCGTGGTGTACAGCGTGGTGTAGGTAGCCCACCCCTCACGTGAGTGGGTCGTCGTCGCGTCGCGTCTGCGCAATGTACATTTGTGTCAGCAGCAGCTATCAACTGGTGCAGCATTCCCCTGATCACGGGCCTCCAAAATTGCTGGATTGTGTGGGGGAAATACACGCTGGGCCGGGTTGTGTCTCCTGTGTTCAACTTCCACGAGTTTATCTTCTGCGAACCAGGGTGTCGCTGGAGGTGTGGGGGGGGAGGGGTTGCTAAAACCCGCACTTGATTTTTCACACCTGCAATGTGTGTTCATTCTGCATTCTTGAGTGCATCTGTACATGTGGTCGATACATTTCTGTCGAACAAGGACATACTGAATCATCCTCTGCTCCACGCAGTGATAAAGCAGCTGTGTGGTTTTTTCCACACCAGCATATAGCGAGTGCGACCCCTTAATAGCGCTTAATTGGGATGCTGGCCCCTTCTTCAATCTCGGGCAAGTGTCTAATGTTCATACGGTAGCCTGGAAGATCTGGTGACAGACCGAAGTCGGCATTGTTGGAGTCTTGCGCCGCTGCTTCCTTTGCTGATGTTTCCGGAAACTGCTTGATGCTACAGTATCGTGGGGGGTTTGTGGCCTTCCCTGCCCACACCTTTGAAAATTGCTCTAACCACATTACTGTACCTTGCAAGTACGGTTACGTACTACTGTAACTTTAGTTCAAACGGGTAACACGTTTTTTCCATGAGTTTGTATGGGGCTATGTCATGTTTCACAATCTGGAGCGACTCAAGACCCACGAAGCACCCTGCCCACGTTGCTTTCGGGAAGAAACTCCAACTCGAATGGTCTTTGCCGATCGTTTCACACTGACATTGTTCAATTCCTGCACTTTGTTAGGTAGCCGGATATTCATAGAGCACAAGTGTGGTGGGAATCAGCCGTGCACAGCAAACCCTTGCCCAGATGGATATTGTACACTTCTCAATTGGGGAAACTAGCTTCCCTAAACTCTACTAGCAGGGTGCCTAAGAACGAAAGGGGAGGCTTTGGTAGTATGGCAAGCACGCCCCTTGCGGTGAGGGTCAAACTGCTTGTACGCATTGAAAAGTGTAACTGCTTTTCTGTACATACTTGTCGTTTTATAACCCACAGCCTGCGTACAGCACCCTCACTCGTAGGCCGGTGCGGTACGCGTCACAGTCTTTGTGACTGTCGGCACAAACAAAGCGACTGAACGGGGACAGATTCCCAATACAGTACAGGGTCCTCGCACTACCCTCACTCGTCCAGGGTACATCTACATTGTGGAGCTAGGTATGGGAGTGGAAAAGAGAGCAGTTCCCAAAACATTTTCCCAAAATGAAGTTAAAATTCTGTAAAAGCATTTCCCCAAATGGATTAACCATATAGGGGGGAGTCAAGGCACAAGGACCCCGTAATTGCATCCAAGCCAACTTAGCCCCGATAAAGGAGGACTGTACAGATCTGGGTTGCAATGCAAGTAGACTTGGGCAAGAGTGTAGGCAGGGCCCTGTAGAGGCACCCAAAACACATGCTCTGTGTCTCCAGTGCAACAACAACTTGCCTCTACGTCCTGTCACCTGTACAGAGGCCTCTGGACATTGTATGGAAATATCCCAGTGGAAGCATAACCTTGAGCACTTTCTCGAACAGAACCACCTCCATACCCTCTCAAGAATCACAGACCACATCAAAGCAAAGGTTGAGCTCATTGGCAATCCGTTCCACAACAAACGCTTCCGACTTCCCTACGAGCGATGTGACAACCCCTCCTTGGCCCCCAAACGGGTCCCTTCCTGTGCGGCCAGCACGGTGCGTGTAAACCACAGTGTCCCCAGGCAAGTCAACGCTGTACACGTGCGAGACAGCGGGAATATCAAGGCCCCGCGATGCAAAGTCGGTGGTTACCATGATGCGATGAGGAGCTGACGATGACCGGAACTCCTGCATGGTCATCAAAGCGAGTGATGGTAGCGGAGAGCAGGCAGCGGAGAAGAACACACTGTTGAGACTTCGAATCTGCACAATTCGTACTCGGCATTCGCCGGCAACTGGATTAACCGAAAAGAAAATTAAAAACCGTATGTGTTTCTACCGTATTCACAACCCCATGATCCAAGAGTCGCCCCCATGTCTCACCTCTAGAGCATTGGTGCGAGCATGCACATTGCCCTCTGCCTCCAAACACCACACCAGAGGCCCTACCCCACTGCTGCCATGCCCTTGAGCACTCGCAGCCTTTGTGTCATGACCTGCCTTGGTAACCTCCTCTCTGCTGTCCCCCTCCACCTTAGTGCCATCTCCAACTGCAGCGCCATTGGTGAAAGGCTGGTTGACACTGGCAGTGAGGTGAGAGGAGAGGAAGGATGCAACGACACGACACGGACCCTCCTTCCCTGCACTGCGCTCCTTGTCACTCTGAGCGCCCAGGGAGCGGGGAGGAAGGGGTAATGGGGTGTGGGGGGGGGGGGGGGGGGGGGGGGGTTGAGGAGAAGGACAATGAGAAGAGGCTAGGGTATTAGCGGTCGATTGGTGGCATGCGCGCTTGCAGGAGAAAATGCGCCATGGCATGATTATAGCATAACATGTCATGGCACGTAATGGCATGTCACGGCCTGGCATAGCATAACATGGCACGGCATGGCATAGCACAACAAAGCACAGCATGGCACGCCGTGGCTCACCAGTTGCCTGACAAACACCATTGCAGCAGTAGGACGGTCCGCCTGTAGCAGATCCAACAGCAGAGGAAGCTTCTTGGAAGGGGAGGAGCACGTCTGAAGTATGCAGGCAGATATTGATGGATAAAGGGGAAAAAACAACAGAGAGGTCAGCAGCTTAGCAAATAGGGTAGGCAGATAAGTCAGCCAACGAATGCAAGGATTGACAAGGAGGTGGATGTCGGTGGGGCAAGAGATGAGATGAGAGCACTCACAGCGTATCGATGAATGAGACCTGCTGGCATGGTGGAGTGCACGTGCAGATACACCACCGCCTCCTGCCATGCTCGTAGCAGCGAGGGGTGAGGAGTGAGGGGCGAGGGGCACACATAGGCAAGCAGGCGTTGAGTGATGCATGGGTGATGTGAGTAATCTGTGCCTGTGCAAGCAACAGAATACTGGTGAGTGCACTGATACATGCTCACGTTGACACGTTATAACCATGAAGCCACCAGAGAGAAAAAAAAGTGGGACAGGGAAAGGACAGAAATGGTTTGTTGTCATCTGTTTGCCCTGAACCCTCGCACCCACTATCAACCCTGATTCAACATTCTTTGACTTCCAATGACCCCCATTGACTCACATTGACCCCGATTGACTCACGTTGACCCACTTGCAGTGAATCACATCGCGTATGAATCTCTTTGCCTGAGGCACCGTAGCCGTGGCCAGCACTGTCTGTCTCTCCCCTCCACTGCCCTTCCGCTCCCCCTTCCTCTCGCCACCACCAGCTGCTGCTTGCCCTGTGAGTGCGTGTTGGCGGGGCGGCGGGCAGAGCGAGATGAGCTTATGGAGGGACTGGGATCCGGAGAGCTTGGACGACACCGACACTGCATCCACCTGGCGAGGGGCGAAGGGCGAGGGAAAAGAGGGGAAAGAGGGGAAAGAGTGAGGGGAGGAGAGGCAAGAGGGAGGAGAGGAAAGGAGAGAAAGAAGGAGAGGTAGGTAAGGTAGACTGAGAGAGGCAAAATTGCAGCGGCCACCAGCACTAGTTAGCGCGGGGCGGCCTGTGCTGCCCTTATCTCTGCCTTGTGCGGGGATAGTCATGAGAGGGGGGTGGAAACGTTGCAACTGACAGTGGAGCAGACGCACCATGACCAAAACCACACCCACCCACACCCACCCACGCCCATGCACCCACACACACTGCAAGGTTTGGTTTGGGAAACCCCAAAAAACGGCGATACACCCCATCCCATCTACTGCTCATCTCAGCCCCACTCCAGCTCCCTCGCCAACCCCTGAATCCATCACCTTTCCCCCCTTCTCCTCTCCCCCCGTCCTCTTCCCCCCCACTCCGCCCCCTCCCCTTCCCCCTTCCTCACCTCGTCGACGACGAGGAAGCGCAGGGAGTGCAGGGCGAGGGGGTGGTGGCGGTGCAGCGCCAGAATGGCGTCCGGTGTGCCCACCAGCACGTGGGGGGGCTCCGCCTTGAGGGGAGAAGAGGGGGGAGGGACCGGGCGGAGTGGAGGGAGAGAGGGGCTGAATGAGGGGGGTGGAATACGAGAAGGAGAGAGAAGGGGGGCGGAAGGAGATGACGAGGGAGGATGCATGGGAAAGGAGGGGAAGAGAGTTCCATTTGAGGAGATGTAATGCAGGACCCTGGGATGCCAGCATGCCAGCATGCAAGCATGTGAGCAACCAGTCTACCTTGAGCCAGACACTTTGTCTCCTCGTTGGCTTGTTGGACTCCCCATCCCCGCCCACAACCATCACACCCACCCTCTCTCGGCCCCCCTTGCCTCCTCCCCTCCCACTCGCCCCTTTCCATTCAGCACCCTTTCCCTTCCCCTCTTGCCTGCCCATCCGCCCCTTCTTCCCTCTCCGCTCCTGCTGCCCCTCCTCTCCCCTCCCCTCCATAACTTCCTCACCACTACCCCCATCCACACCCTCCTCCTCTTCGTCCTCACTCCCCTCCGCCTCCTCCCCCATTCGCCCCTTCACCACCCCCAGCCTGCGCGCCAGCCGCCCCACCTGAGATAAGACAAGTGTAGAGGGAAGAACGGGGGATAGCAGGCAGGTAATGAGTGAGAAGGAAGCGGGGAGGGAAAAGATGTGGAGTGAGAGGAACATGGGGAGGGAGTGGGAGGGAAAGGAAAATGCGCACTCAACCGATTGCTAGAAACTTCAACCATTCCCCAGGCATGCAGAAGTTATTACTCTCCAACCCTAAACCCGAAACCCGAACCCCTGCTGCCATCTGCACGCACCCACCCACCCGCCAAACCAGCAGCAGCCCATGTGTGCGTCAACACCAGCACTACGAGCTACTGCAACACCCGTTCAGGCGCCTCCGAAACCCTTCCCCTCACTGCCGCGTGCACATCACACCTGCATGGCATGACACCTGCATGGCATGACACCTGCATGGCATGGCACCTGCATGGCATGACACCTGCATGGCATGGCACCTGCATGGCATGGCACCTGCATGGCATGACACCTGCATGGCATGACACCTGCATGGCATGACACCTGCATGGCATGACACCTGCATGGCATGACACGTGCATGGCATGACACCTGCATGGCATGACACCTGCATGGCATGACACCTGCATGGCATGACACCTGCATGGCATGGCACCTGCATGACATGGCACCTGCATGGCATGGCACCTGCATGGCGAGCTCGCGCGTGGGCAGCAGCACCATGGCCTGCAGCGCCCTGCGTGAGGGGTCGATGCTTGCTAGCAGCGGCAGCAGAAACGCCACCGTCTTGCCCGACCCCGTCTGGTGCACATCGCAGGGCGCGCGAGGGAGGGAGGAGGAGGCAGGGAGGGGTCGGAGAAGGGAGAGGGAGAGGAGGGAGAGAGAGAACAAAAGGGAGATGTGCAGCAGAGGAAGAGGAAAGGCAAATATTCTGAGGAATTAGACAGTAACAAGGATTGAGCCGTGAGTGTGAAGGACGAGAAGTACAGTGGACAGGAGGAGCTGTGCCTCTGCCTGTGCCTGCGCCTGTGCCTGTGTCTCCCCGCAGACACAATAAAGCAAGGACAGGCGCACATCCCTCCCACCCACACGTTGAGCCCCAACGGAAGGAAAGCCTCGTTATAAGCACCTGTGCGTGAAGGATGGCGTCCTGGCCGCTGAGCAGCACTGGCAGGGCGTGCCTTTGGGTCTCCGTGGGGCGCTCGAACCCTAACTCGCACGCCCTGCATGCACCCACGGTGCATCACACCACGACAGGGCGCGGAGGAAGGGAAAGATGCGAACGAGGAGGAGGTGTGAGTGTGAAGGGAGGGAGATGAAATCAGGGAGACTGAGTTTGGAGGCGTCTCTGTGGGAGATCGTAGCAGGGGCAGATGGAGAAGGGCTAGGTTTCTTTCTGGCTGCATTCCGTGGCCCGATCGTCCATACCATACCATACCGTACCGTACCATACCATACCATACCATACCACACCACACCACACCACATCATACCACTACCACACCATACCACACCACACCACACCACACCACTCACACCATACCACACCATACCATACCAGACCACACCATGAACTTGCCACACTATGCCACGTGATACCATTCCGCG
The DNA here is from genome assembly GCA_947471745.1 of Closterium sp. Naga37s-1. Classification (NCBI taxonomy): domain Eukaryota; kingdom Viridiplantae; phylum Streptophyta; class Zygnematophyceae; order Desmidiales; family Closteriaceae; genus Closterium; species Closterium sp. Naga37s-1. The sequence goes on along the minus strand of CANJKZ010000342.1, from coordinate 820,181 downwards.
CCAAGCCATCCATCATCGCACCTGTCCAGCAGCCATCGTGGCAGCATATCCCCCACCACATCCTCCAACGTCTCTCCCCCATCCTCCGCATCCGCCCTTCCCCCAGCCGCGCCATCCCCTTCGCCGCCCGCCGCCAGCCCATCCGGATCTCCGCGTAACTCCCTATGCTCTGTCTCCTCCTCCTCCTCCTCCTCCTCCTCCTCCTCCTCCTCCTCCTCCTCCTCCTCCTCCTCCTCCTCCTCCTCCTCCTCCTCCTCCTCCTCCTCCTCCTCCTCCTCCTCCTCCTCCTCGCCTTCGCCGCTCTCTCCCCTTCTCTCCCCCGCGACTGCCGGCTCCCTCACCGCGTGCGTTCTCCAGCCTCCCTTTACAAGCACACGCGCCAGAGAAGCAGCATGAATCAGGGTACAAGGAGAGAGCGACCGCAAGGCAGCCACGCCGCCGGCACTCACGCGCCATTCGCGCAACGCGTCCCGTTCCTTGAGCTCCCCGCTGCGCACGGCGGGAGCGACACGTGTCGTTAACGACGAGGATTGCAAGTGGCACTGGGTACGAGGTGGTACGTGGGACGGAGCAGCAAGGCGGATTGACGGGAATCGCGCGGAGCCATGGCGTAGTCGAGGGAGAGCACGCAGGGACGGACTGATGGCGGCCGTGGTGTGCATGGGAGTTGAACGACGCGCGACGAGAAGCCCCACGGGGCCTGCGACGAGAATGCGATGAAAATCCAAAGGCAGGCAAGAAAATATGACGGAATGCGACCAAATGTAACGGACTGCAACAGACTGCGAAGGAATGATGTCAGCCTCTAAAACCTACAACACAGGGTTCAGAAAACAGGTGCCCTGAAGTTCCTCAATATTGTATTTATAAAGGGTTAGTCCCCTGGCTTGGGCTACTCCTTGCTTAGCCTCTGTGTTGTCTGGGTTACGACCTTAATAAAACTTAAACTTAAACTTAAACCTCAATATTGCTTTTATAAAGCACAAAAGTCCATCCAGAAATCCCCCTTGCAAGAGCGAGGTTCTCAACATGGGGTCCAAAAGTCACCACCACTTCAACCCTCCTCCCAACCTTTCTTCCACCGTACTCGCCTAGCTCCCGCTGACACCACTGCTCGCTAGCGGCATTTGCGGTCGGCTCCCCGTCGCATCCAATGCGGGTCGCTGCTCTCCCCCTCGCCTCGTCGCCGCTCGCAGTCGCGCCATCTCGGCGCGCTTCCTCCACCCGCTCCTGTCCCTCGCGGAATGTAGCTCCGGCCTCTGCAGGCCTCCTGCTGACCTCATCGCTTCTCCCCAAGCGCACCGTTCTCTTCAGTCATCATCCCCGCGCGGTAGTAGATTCTAATCACCTCAGCATTGCAGCGCGTTCGCTGTCCAATCCTAGTCGCCGAGCAGTCGCAATGGCCGCTGCTGACGCCGGCAATTCCGCGGATGGATCGAAGATCTCCGTGCTGTTCGTGTGTCTGGGTGAGAATGTTATGCCTGCCACGTGGCACGGGAATCCGACCGAGCATTGCTCGCTGGCATCGATGCATTGGTAACTCGCGGCGCATTGTTCTGTCGACGCGTGCTTCTATCGTCATCCACCCTTCTTCCAACCCACAGTATTCCCGTCCAGTGTCCTTCTTCCCAGTGCCACGTCATTCCGATATGCGCCAATTCCTAAGCGTCGAGGTGGCCTCCTTGTCCTCCCCAAGACCATGTCCATCTGTCATCCAAACCTTGCCCGTCCCTCCCCGCGCCAGGCAACATCTGTCGCAGTCCGTCCGCGGAGGGCGTGTTCACGCACATGGTGAAGCAGCGCGGCCTCGCGGACCGCTTCCACGTCGACTCTGCCGGAACCATCGACTACCACGAGGTACGCCACGTCACCAGCACACGCGACGCGCTCCGCTCGCTCTTGTCTACACTTCGTTGTCAAGCAAAGCAGCCCAACTCAGCTCCAATCCTCCGCTGCCCTGCCCCAGATTCTTTGGTTTCCCCCATGTGTTCGCGCCTCGCATGTCACCCGTTACCCCACAGGGCAACCCCGCGGATCCGCGCATGCGCAAGGCGGCAGAGCGGCGCGGCATTCCCCTGACGTCGCTGTCGCGGCCCATCCGGCCGTCGGACTTCTCGACCTTCGACATCATCCTTGCGATGGATCGCAGCAACCAAGGTGCGTGATGTCGCACGGCATGGGAGGGTGGGCTGGAAAGGGAGGGGCATGTAACCTGTATAGGGCACGTAACCTGTATAGGGAAAATCAGAGTCGGCCAGGGGGAATGGGTTTTTTCATGGTTGTTGGGATCCTTGTACTCGTCCTCTACCATCCCTCCTGCTCCCTCCCCAACCTCCCCATGTCTTTTTTTCTTCTCATTGATTCTTCCTGGTAGTGGTTTTTTATCTGCTTGACTTGCGGCTGCCATCACATGTGCAGATGACATAGGCCGTGCCTTCCGCCAGTGGCAGCGCGCTCATGATCTCCCAAGAGATGGCCTCGATAAGGTATCAGAATCAGGTTTTGATCTGGTCGCTGGCATGCCATTGTGGACTTTCTGACGTCATGCATTTGGACTTTCTCGGCACAATCACTCGTGTTTTTCCATGAGTTTCCACAATCACTCGTGTCTTCATATGCTATTCCATCCAGGTTAAGCTCATGTGTTCCTATTGCCGCAAACTTAATTATGACGAGGTCCCCGACCCTTACTATGGTGGCGCACAGGGATTCGAAACAGTAAGTATCTGATGTGTGTTCGCCAATGAATTCAGAGCCTTGTGAAACCAGGAGAACTTGTAGCTAACTTTTCGCCTTTCTTGGTATGCAGGTATTGGACTTGCTGGATGATGCTTGTGGGGGACTTCTTGATTCCCTTAATAAAGAGTAGTGAGGCTATCAGACTTCACTAGACGCTAAACCAGAATCAATAAACCAATAGCAGTGTTAGCACAATCATTTACTAGAACTACCTGCAACATACGGTACAAGGTATTTTATTGCAGTTACTGACTGAAAGGAAAATTCCTTTTCCTTACTTCGCATCCCTGCTCAACGCGTACATCACTGTAGCACCACAGTCAGCACCGTTACCACTCGCAACCCTCGCATCGACAATCCGCCCGCCACCTTCGCACATCGCACCCCGACTTCACGGCTCGGCGGGTAACCCGCGCTCCGGGCCTCCGCTTCGACACTTTTCCCAACCTCAGTCCCAGGCCCGTCGCGCGACAACCACAGTCCATTACCGTTACCACTGTAGTTTCGCTATATATTCTTCGCTCATTGTACTCTTGCTCCGATAGTGCAATTCTCGTTCGTTCACTCAATTGCACTCGTAACACTTGGTATTCAGAGCCTACGATCTCCTCTCGGACCGCACCCACACCTTCGCTTCCCCACTATCTCAATTTTTGGGGGGGGTAGACGTCCCTCAGCGACACAGCACCGCCGCTCGTAGTGCTCTCTCGTAAGCACGCACGGCCACGACCGAGGCTCTCGCTGAGCTCGCCCGACACCCCCGCCATGGCCGAATTCACGCTCGCCACATTGACGCAGGAGCAGCTCGACCGTCTGGTGCGCCAACTTGAAGATTCGGCGCTCGAAATTGCGACGCTCACGGCGGAACGTGACTCCGCGCGTCAGCAATCAACGATGAACACCCCAGCGCCACCACACGCACCGACAAATGCATCTGCACAATCAGACGAGCCGATCGTCATCTCGTCCGGCACACCAACACAAAACAACAGCGTGGGACAGCGCTCAGGCGCAGCCAGCGATGGTGCCGCCCAGCCGATGCCTGGCATGGGAGGAAACAGGGTCGCACCAAGCCCGCGGGAGCCTCGCGAAGCCCGTCGGCACGTGGAGTTCGCGGCGACAAGTGGCGAACAGACCATTATGGCACCAATGCCACTCAAGCCGCAACGCCCGCCCTGCTTCGACCCGAGCCAGCGTGGAGGTCCGACGGTTCAATCGTGGGTCTTCACGATGAACGTCTTCTTCGACGCGAATTACGTCGAGTCGGACGCAGCGAAGATTTGGTATGTCGTTTCGCTGCTAAGGGGCCCCGCCATGGACTGGTGGCGAGTCATCGTGACGTCGCCACGCGCCTACGAGCCACCGTCGCAAGAGGAAGGGCCCACGGGCCCAGCTGTCACCTGGAGTTCATTCTGCGAGACCGCCCAATACAGCACGTGGGATGCGTGGTGCGCAGGGCTTCGGGCGCGCTTCGAGCCGATCGCGGCTTCTATTTCGGCGCGTCAGAGATTGCGCACTTGGCGGCAGCTTGGATCGGTTCAAGACTATACGAGTGGTTTTCTCGCATTATGCGAGCAAGTCGGCTACATGCACGAAGCGGAGCGGGTGGACCGTTACGTCGGAGGGCTGAAGCCGGACATCTCGCACGAAATCATGCTACGCGGGCTCTCGAACTTCAACGAGATTCTCGCGCTCGCCGAGAAAATCGACATTCTACGCCGTCCGAGACCGGGGTCCTACTATGGACATCGTCCTCGGGGACCGATCGAGCACGCCACTGTACACGCCGTTGCGACGAATGCAGCTGCCGCGCCGTTTAAGGGGCGCTGCTTTGCTTGCAACAGGCCGGGCCATCGCAAGAGCGAATGCCCAGAGGAACTAAAGCGCCGCGGAGCAGAGCAGGGGAGGGAGTCTCCAAGGCAGGGAAACGCCAGCAGTCAGTAGGAATCGGGCCAACTACTGACGAGATTGCCTGCTCGCCCAACCCCACCGACCCTCTCTGAGTCACAGTACCGATTCATGCTATCGATCGGACTCGGACGAATAAGGAGGGTACAGCGACGGATTGCCCAGTACTGATCCACGGGAAAATACAGGGAGCAGCAGTGAAGATTTTTATCGACGGAGGAGCAAGCCACAGTTTAGTTAATACCGCAACCGCACGAAAACTGCAGCTGACACTTAGCCGTTGCTTACCGGAGATAGACGCACGCTTAGTCGACGGCACGCCACTGGCCATACGGGAAAAGGTAGAAAGAGTCAAAGTCCGCTGCGGGGGGAATTTCGGATTTACACAGGAAATGCTCGCAACGACACTGGATGGGCACGATATTTTACTGGGACGTGATTGGCTGCGACGGTATAACCCGCGAATCGACTGGACGACGGGTAGCTGCACCGTGCGAAGTAGTGGTAACTGGGTCGAGCTACCTCGCTGGCAGTCGCCCGAGTCTTCAACGGTACACGTCAACGCCATCACAATGAAACGGGCTGTCGCTGCTGGAGCTGACGTGTACGCTGTAGACATCGCAGCAGTAGAGGAAGCAGAGCAGCCGAGTGATTTCAAGAAACTGCTGGCAGCCATACCGCCCGAATTACAGGAACTGTTGAAACGATACCCCGGGATTTTCCCCGACGACTTACCGGAAGGACTGCCACCTCAGCGAGCACATGACCACCGAATCGAATTAGAACCGGGGGCACAGCCAACCATACAGCGCCAGTTCAGACTGACACAGCCCGAGCTCGACGAACTAAGGAAGCAGTTAGATTACCTATTAGAAAAAAAAATTCATCAGACCGAGCTCGTCACCGTTCGCCGCACCGATACTATTCACGCCGAAAAAAGACGGGGGTTTTCGCATGTGTATCGACTACAGAGCACTGAATAGGGTAACAGTCAAGTCGCGGTACCCCATTCCCCGCGCCGACGAACTGATCGACCAACTGCGAACAGCACGGGTTTTTTCGAAAATAGATTTACGGGGAGGTTACCATCAGATTAGGGTCGAACCATCGGACTGCGCCAAAACAGCTTTCAGGACTAGGTACGGGTCGTTCGAGTACACGGTGATGCCATTCGGGCTGACCAACGCACCGGCGAATTTTCAGATGACCATGAACGAGGCATTTAGGCCGCTCTTAGATAAATGTGTAATAGTTTACCTCGACGACATCCTAGTGTACAGTCGGGATAAGCAGCAGCACTTAGCAGATCTGGAAGCAGTGTTTAAGGTTTTAGACGAGCACAGATTACTGACCAAGGGTTCCAAGTGCGAGTTCTTCCAGGATAGGTTAGAATTTTTTGGGCACGTTATTTCGGAGGCTGGAGTTGAAATCGACCCAAAGAAGTTGGATACGGTAAAAGCGTGGCATCCCCCGACGAACATCACGGAGCTGCAGAGCTTTTTAGGGTTCGTTAATTATGTGCGTCGGTTCGTCCCCGATATGGCACGGTTAACTGCCCCACTGACGGATTTACTGCGGAAAGGGGTCGCTTTTACGTGGGGGGAGAAAGAGCATGCTGCCTTCTCTGCCCTGAAAAATGTTCTCTGTTCACCGCCCGTCCTGCGCATCGCCGACCCACACCGCCCATTCGAAGTAGTTACCGACGCAAGCGATATCGCCATCGGAGCCGTACTGCTACAGGATTTCGGCAATGGCCTACAGCCTATCGTCTACGAGTCACGAAAACTGCACGAGAAAAATTACCCGATACACGACCACGAAATGCTTGCGATCGTGCACGCGTTCAAAGTATGGCGCTGTTACTTGACTGGCGCGGACGTGACAGTACGGACAGACCATAAATCAATACAGTACCTTCGCACACAGCCACACCTCAACCCACGACAGATTCGCTGGCTCAATTTCCTCGAGTCCAACTTTCACTATACGGTCACTTACAAAAAGGGAGCCTCGAACATCGCCGACGCACTGACCCGCCCCACTGCCCAGATCCACGCAATACTACTCGCCCAGACAAACCCGCTACTGACAGGCCTATTCACCCACGGGTACCAAACGGATCCATTCTTCACAGGAGGAGATTCGCAGCAGTTCGCAGCAGCAAAGGGAGTCTATTACGTAAAAACCGGGACTGACCGCATTTGGGTGCCTGGGTATACACTGCTACGGGAATTACTGTTACAGGAGGCACACGACGGAGTTACCTCGGGGCATTTCGGAGTAGAAAAAACACGGCAGCAGCTGCAGCGGTATTATTACTGGCCCGAAATGTTGACCGACGTACAACGACACGTGGCATCGTGTCCCACTTGTCAGCTCATGAAATCATCACGACAGCGGCCGGCGGGACAGTTGAAGCCAATACCACCCCCAGAGCGTGCTTCGCAGCAGGTGACGATGGACTTCGTCACGGGGTTACCAGCCGGGGCGAGTGGGAACGACGCGATCCTAGTCGTCGTCGATCGACTGACGAAAATGGCACATTTTGCAGCCTGCAAAAACTCAATCACAGCCGAAGAAACAGCACGCCTCTTCATCTCCACCGTCGTTCGACTGCACGGGATACCAGCCGCGATCATCAGCGACCGCGACACGAAATTCACCAGCAACTTCTGGCGGAACCTGTGGCAGCAGTTCGGCACACGAGTGCAGTTCAGTTCATCATACCACCCCGAAACCGACGGACAGACAGAACGGACAAATCAGACCATGGAACAGCTCATCAGGGCCACGTGTGACGACCCGACCACGTGGGAACAGCAACTGCCACTAATCGAATTCGCGTACAACAACTCGCCATCCGCCACGACCCAACAGTCACCATTTTACCTAAACTACGGACAAGACCCGACAGTACCCATGACCCCGAATCCCGACAACCCAGTACCACGAGCACAACAGTTCGCCGAAATATTACAAGCAGCACGGACCCGGGCAGCCGACGCAATAAAAAAATCGAACATCATCGCTAAACGCAACGCCGACCGCCACCGCAGACCTGTCACTTACCAGCCCGACGACTTAGTCTTACTTGACACTCAGAACCTCCGACTGCCCATCACCCCGAAACTCCGCCCCCGATACCGCGGGCCATTTCGCATAAGCCACATGCTTACACCCGTCACCGCCCACCTCCTCCTCCCTGCTGACTGGTATGTCAGCCCCTCATTCCACATCAGCCTGCTTCGCCCTTACGTCCCGTCCACGAGCCAACTGCCACGCAATCGCCCAGCCGGCATGACAAGACCACCAACTGAACCAATCATCACCCCCGAGAAAATCCTGAGTCACAGAGTTCGCGACCCTCGAGGAGCCCGAAGGATCGAGTTCTTACTCCGCTGGAAGGACCGTACACCCACCGACGACAATTGGGTTCCCCTGGACAAAATCGAAAATCACCCCGTCCTCACCGAGTATCTGCGCAGCCGAAATTTCAGGGATGTACACGCACTTTCATAAGGAGGACCTCCTTAGGGGGGGGGGGTAGTGTAAGGAAAATTCCTTTTCCTTACTTCGCATCCCTGCTCAACGCGTACATCACTGTAGCACCACAGTCAGCACCGTTACCACTCGCAACCCTCGCATCGAAAATCCGCCCGCCACCTTCGCACATCGCACCCCGACTTCACGGCTCGGCGGGTAACCCACGCTCCGGGCCTCCGCTTCGACACTTTTCCCAACCTTAGTCACAGGCCCGTCGCGCGACAACCACAGTCCATTACCGTTACCACTGTAGTTTCGCTATATATTCTTCGCTCATGCCTTCGCTCATTGTACTCTTGCTCCGATAGTGCAATTCTCGTTCGTTCACTCAATTGCACTCGTAACACTGACTCCCTCTGTTTTGACCTCGGCTTGTGAAGACCCCGGCTCATATGACCCCGATGAAGTTCTCGAAGTTTGATTGGAAGGGGGCCGTTCCTCGTGATGTGATGTGAATTCTCGAACGCGCCGCATCTGCTAGCAGAGTGGCAAATTCGAGGGCTGCGATGTGATCCCCCTAGCCCGTAGGACTTCGCACGCACATAAAAGCAACATCGCTTCCCTGCACAACCTCCCATGCTCATGCCATCCCGCCGCACCAACGTTCCTTGACGTTCGGTTTCCTGCTGCCGAGCCTCGAGGAGGTGTGGCAGAAACTACCCTTGTGACCAGGCCACCATCAAGGCGTTTTGGTTCGTAAAGGTCTGTGCCTATCGCTTCGGCTTCAGGGCGTGTCTGCTTTCCGGAAGTACATTCCCTTTGGGGTTCTGTTACCCGATAACATTCTGTAACATATGCATTTTACGAGCCGAGCAGACAGTCACTTCTGATTTCGTTTCTGGCAGCGATTTTTTTACGTGTCCTAGTTCGTGTGCAGCACGTGCCATGCACTCGAGTACAGAACATGTACACACATATTTCGGGTTTGCCAAGTTGTTTTCAGGCATGCGAAATTCGCCAATACAGGTCTAACGAAAACAAACGAAGGCCCAGGGCGATTTTTCCCATGGCACGGGCGTGAGAAAATCCCGCCGAATGAAGTAATGAAATTCGCAGAGCGACAGGAGTACCGCTCGCGACTTCTGATATGCCACACGGTTTGTGTTCGGGCGGGACTGTGTGTCCGCGTTCAAAAAAATAGGTTCGCGTCAGGCAGACACAAACCATTTTCTGTACGTGCGGGCAGCACATTTGGGAAAAAATCGCAACTACGTAAAAAAGGTGTAAAAGCCCAAGATCACCCTGGAAGACACGCCCTTAGCTACCAGCAGCCGCCAGATCACTTTTCAGCCTCGGGAAACGTTTGTACATACCTGCGACATGCTCCAGGTAGCGATCAATTCCCCTCATCAATTTCGACAAGCTGCTGGCGTTGTCACTTGTAAGCCGTAACGGGTTTCGCTGTGCGAGACCTAGTTGAGTGCAGGCAGGGTCTCTCTGCTGGATTGGATTTGGATTTGAAGTTGGAAACTCGGAATCTGCTTGCAGCACACCTCCCGCATCAGATTCGTATGTTCGGCTCCCATCCTTCTTGGTCTGTTCAGCTGGTGTTCAGCAACCTATGCCCAATTCAAGGTAGGTCGCGTTGTGGTTCAGGTCAGTAGCGACGTCAGATTTGTCCGATCCCGCGTGCGATCGAGTACCGTCTGGTCCCGTGTTTTCGATCCTTCTCGAAACCCTTAAGCGTTTACTTGCGTTAGATCTGAGTAAGCGCTAACTAGTTTTACGTCCAAGCGACTCGGATCAGTCGTAGGAGAATCATGGCTTCCACGGGGGAACCCACGACGACTGGCGGAATTGCCGAAGATCTTACCACTTCAAGTGCTACGCCCGGGCAACTCGTTGCGGGAGCCGGCGTAGGGATCGAGGATGGCGGGTATTTGCGGCCAGAGGGTGCGGTCATGGTCATGATGTCGAAGCGGCTCCGCGCGCTCCGTAAGAAGAAAAAGCGGATTGCAGACATCGAGGAGGCGAAGGCTGCGGGGAAGAAGCTTCAGCCGGAACAGGAAGAGGTTCTGAAGCAAAAGCTGACGGTGACGCTGCTGATCGAGGAGTACGAGAAGCTCTACACGCCGTTGCAGGCAGCCGTGCACGAGCAGGTGTCGGACTGCGAGAAGGCCGTTGCCGCCGCAATTCAGCAGAAGGCTGAGAAGGAGGCTGCAGAGGCAGCAGCGGCGGCGGCGGCCGCGGCCGCGGCTGCAGCTGCAGCTGCGGCGGCTGCTGCTGCTGAAGAATCTTCAGTCGAAGCTGCAGAGGCAGTTGCTGCTGACGGAACAGCGGAGAAGGCCGATGAGCAAACGGATTCCACAGCAGGGGAGGCGGGCCAGTCAACGAAGGAAGTTTCAGGCCGCGGGGAAGGAGGAGCGGCGGAATCTGCAGCGGATAAGTCTGATGACGTGGATCGGGCCGTGAGAAGCGTTGTCGAGGTGCTTTACTTCGGCTCGCTCTTCGATCTGCGGATGGACTCCGCCGGGGCGTCGCCGCTGCTCAGCTGGCGCAACACGCAGGAGCGCACGTCGTGCCTTTCCTACGACCCTATCACCGACGACAACGCTGCGGCTTTCTTATGCGACGCGGATCTTGATGCCGTCGCGAATGCGGCGCGGCTGTTGACGACGCGCGACGCGAGCGCGGCGAATCACAAGGAGGCTGTGGATCGGTGCGTGGCGCATGCCGTGGCGTTGGCGTCGCGCTCTCAAACCGCCATCGACCCGACCATCCACCTTACGTGTACGTCGGTGCAGCCTTCACGGCGGTCTGTGCGTCACACGAATCATTAATTGTCTGTGCTTTTGATTGAGCCGTCGTTTCATTAAGAAGCAGATTCCTGTCGTCTTCATGGCTTGACTTCCTCCTTACTTGCTTTTTGTTCTCATATCTAAAAAAAAATAAACGCACCTCCCTCTTCACGCCACCTGTGCCAACCCGTACCACCTCTCGGTTGTCCGCCTACCACTGCTGTCATTTCAGATGCGCAATTGCGCGATCGCCTGGACCGCATAATCGCCTCTGGCTTTTTCACCAAATGGGCCGAGGTCGTTTCATCCGAGGTCGTTGCCGCTGCGGCCATGGCCGCCCAGGGTCACTTCCCCTCCGCCGACCCCGCTTCCTCCTACGCCGCATCCCCATCTGCTGCCGCCCCTGCTGCCGCCGCACCCCCCCCGCCCTCCGCGCCAGCTCCTGCGGATTCTCTTGCGCCTTCTGCGCCTGCGCCCCTTGCGTCAGCCCCAGCCGCCGCGACTACCGCCGTGCCTTCCCCAGGGGGGCCGTTGCCCGTGAACGGAGTTGTGTTCGGATCCGTGCGCCCGGACGCGCTTTCTGCCGTCTCCGCAGCCCCTGTGACCGTTCCGCTGGTGCAGGGCGCGCCAGTGCCCCCGGCTGCGCCTGTAGGCGCTGTTATTCCGCCGGCGCTTGAGCCGTCGCCACAGGCACAGGTGGAACAGGCGCAGGCAGCAGCGCAGGCAGCAGGGGCAGCAGTGGTTGGGCAGCAGGGAGCGCCGGTGGTAGGCAATCAGGGTGTGGTGGGGCCGGGGCAGGGCACGGTGGGTGCGGGACATGCTTCTCAGGTGCCTCAGGTGCCTGCTCCTGCTGGTCAGCCTGGTGCAGTGGTGGGGCAGCAGGTGGCAAGGCCGGGTGTGGGGGGTCCAGATCAGGCGAAGCAGGCGCAGGTGCAACAGGGGCAGGCCGCGACTCAGGTGAGAATCTTTGGGGCGTAATTTTGCCATTTGGGTGCAGAAGGAATTAGTTTGGTGGGTTTTGTCCCTGTCTTTTATTGTGTGTTGAGGGTTTCCACTAAGCTCTGAGTTTCTGTTGTCACCCTTCAAGCGCTGCCTACTACACACCTGCAAACGCTCCAAAATTACACTGCAATTCAACCTCAAAATGGCCACTGCTCACAGCTCAACGCTCCCTCTCCGGTGACCCACCAACCGTTCCCCCATTCCTTTCCCCTGCAGGCCGGTACGGCCCCAGCGGCACATGCAGGGCACCAGCACCCACACGCGCAGCACACTCCAGTTGTCACTTCCTGCAGCGGCGGTGGCAGTGGGGGGAGGGGCGGAATCATGGGCGCAGGTCCGGGGTACATGGGCGGACGGGGCTCGAGGGGGGGGTACCGTGGGGGAGGGGGCCGGGGGGGAAGGGGGGGAGGGGGCGGGCGCATGATTGGGGGAGGGTACGTGGTGTATGACCCTGTGCTGGTGAACGCTGGCATGATGGGAGGCGTGGTGGGCGCACCTGGTACGGCACCTGGAATGGCGCCTGGCATGACACCTGGCATGACACCTGGCATGACACATGGCATGACACCTGGTATGACACCTGGCATGACACCTGGCCTGAATGCTGGAGTAGCACCCCAGGGTGCGGCGATGGGATCAATGTATGGCGGGGGAGGTGCAGGTGGGGGAGGGCGAAGGGGTGGGGGACGCAGCAGGGGAGGGCGGAGGGGCGGGAGAGGGGGGTATGATGGCGCAGGGGGGGGAGGAGGGGGAGGGGGGTCAGTGGTGGGGCCGAGCAGTGGGCCAGTGACAGGGGGAGGCATGGCAGCAGGTGCTCCACCTGTGGCCGGACACTAGTGAGTCAGGGCAATAGTGATGGCACAGCCATGCTAAGCAAGTCAACAGGAGCATGCTGTTTGACAGCAACAGAGGGTTGGCAGCAGAGGGGCAGATGAGCTGGGGCGTACTGAGGGAGTCTTATCGTATCCATTGTGAATCTTCAATGCAGCTGTCTTTGAATGAACTGGACTGGGTTAAGGTTGAAAGGAGGCAGAGGGAAGATGTGGACAACAAAGCTTTGGAGCGAGAGAGAAAGAGAGAAGGCAGAGGAGTTTGACAATGTTGAAACATGCAGGTGGTTGGTTGGGAATGGTTGTGTTGCTGACAGGAAGGTTTTACGAATTGCAACACATTCAAGGCTAATTGCCTATTGATGCATTGAGAAAGCTTGCTTTCTTGTTTTTATCATTTGGCATCGTTCTCATTGCAAATGGGCATCGTTCTCATTGCAAATGGCATATTACAACATATCCATCGAGTTCTAACACAAGCTAGTACATGCAGAGAATACTAGCTAAAATGTACCGTGTCCAAACGGCCTTAGTAGGCAGTCGATGCTGGGGTGGGTGGTGGGAAAGTTGAGTGAGCCGTTGGAAATAGAGAAACGTGGGTGGAGGGAAATGAGCTCCAACCCACGGTTTTTGTAGTTGGAGAAGGGCGTTTAGCGCGCTTCGACGATGCCAAATGTGCAGTACAAGCAGCTTCGCTTTCACAATACACAATTTTAAAAACACAATGTGTGTTTAAAATTTATAATATTGAGAAAGCTTGCTTTCTTGTTTTTATCATTTGGCATCGTTCTCATTGCAAATGGGGCCTCTGAGACATGGGCAGCGGGGGTTTCCGGTTGCGTACGAGTGCCTCTGCGTGTTGCTCCGAGGACAATGCAAGTGTCGGGTTCTGCAGGATGCGCGATGCCTTGATGAGAGGTTCGACGTATGGCGTGACGTACATTTCCTTGGCTGTGTCACTTCGCCACCTGCCCAGTCTTTTGAAGATTCTGTCTGGTACACCGGTGTTGGCTGCCACTGTGGCCGCGCCTTTTCGGAAGGAATGAGTGCCGAGCTGCTGCTCTCCAAGCCCAACCTTTGCGAAGGCTTCCTTGCACCAGTTCCGGATCGTCGTGTATGAAGGTGGCCTGGCCTGGCCCACGCTGGTTGAGGCATGGCCGAAGACGCGGATCAACGACCCCTCCGAGTGCGGGCCGTAGCCAGCACGTTGAATGAAGCGTCTGGTGCAGCGCACGGGGCAGCAAGGGTCCGCCGTTGCCGCAATGGGTATCCATGTTCCGTGACCGGCCTGATCCGTCTTGGAGTGTGGTATGAGGATCCACATGACATCGTCGTCGAATTGGATCTCTTGCCATTTGATAGCCACGAGGTCGGAGTATCGCAGAAATCCCGAGTACATGAGGATAGGGATCAGCCCTTTCTGGAATTCCGCCGGATTGTCAGACAGCAGGTAGCTCGCCGCCATGTCTCGAACTTGTTGGATCGATACGGGCTCCTTCAGACGAGTAGGGCGAGGGCAATGGCGTTTCGCAAAGTCGCGGACTTGTGTGGTGAATGGCCCATCCGTCGGGCATGTGCTCCCAGTCATGCGATGGGCGAAGCTGACTGCTGAGCACGTGAGCTGTACTAAGGACAGGGTAGCTTTACGTTGGATTGCGTGGACCAGGTATAGCGCGAGGGTCATGTCGGATGCGGGGAGAAATGCAAGGTTCACCTTTGTACAAAAGGCTCGAAACTTAGTCCAGTATGGTTCGTATGTCCGGATCGTCGAGTTTGCACGAGACTGTGCGATCATGTTAATCAGCTGGTCGTGTAGCTTTGGGAGCAATTCTGAACACAAGGCGGAGAAGTTATGAATTAGTCAAATACCACTCGGAGTGCTATGATTGGGCTGTGCGGTAATCCTGAGCCTGAGAAGGCAGTGGAATGTGTCCCTGCAGCTAAGCATTGGCTTCCGTGTGTCAGAGGGATGTGTGCATGGATGTGTGACGCCCACGTGCATGGGGAGGGTTGTAGTAGTGGCCACCAGCTTGTGCCCGGCCAGTGCGGAACTATCAGTGTGAGTGATGCGTGGGTGCGTTGTGCGTGGTGGAGGACGGCGGGGACCAATTGGGGCGGGGGGAACGCGAAACCATTTTCGCCTGTCCATGCGAGCGAAAATGCATCAATTGCGAAGGCGTCTGGGTGAGGGATCTTTGTGCAGAAGCGCGATAGCTGGGTGTTGCGGGAGTTTGCAAAAAGGTCGATGGAATGGGGACCCCAACGACGTTCCAAGATGCGGAACCATGGCGTCTTCAACGAGTAGTCGTCGTGATCGACTATTTTGGAAAGCTCGTCAGCGTGTGAGTTGAGTTCGCGGGGAATCCATTCGATGATTAAGCGCGTGCCGAGCTCCATGCATGTTCGTATGATGCCCTTGCAGGCCATGGTGAGGTCGGGGCTGCGAGAGCCGCCTTTGCGAAGGATGAAGAATACACCTTGGTTGTCCACACGCACGAGAACGTGTTTTTTCTGGATCTTGTTGGCATACGTTTGGATTGCCCAAAAGACGCCTTCAATCTCCCGTCTCGTGCTGGACGTTGCTCGTAGCGGCTCTGGCATGGTTGCACTAGCTTCTTCGAGGCCGCCCGGGAACGTGGTCAGGGTGGCGCCCCAACCGTGAGAGCTGGCGTCCACATGGATTACAGCGTCGTAACTGTTTCGGACGTGGAATGGTGCACCGTTAAACCGATCAAACTCTTCGCGCCAGAAGTTGAGCTCCTCAGCTACAGATGGGGAGACGATCACACTGCTTTTCCATGACGGCGCGTCGTTGATCACTTGTAACATGGCGTGGCTGAATGCGCGAGCTGTCGCGCCTAGTGCGACACTCATTGAGGCGAGCATGCCTGTGACTCTGGCCACATGACGGACGGGGACTGGTGTGCTTGCCTTGCTTGCACTTAGGAGGTTCTGGATGGTTGCATGTAGCGCGACTCGTCGTTCGGGACCGATGGAGAATCGGCCGGTGTCGGTGTCCAACTCTACACCCAAAAATCGAAGGTGTTGCGATGGTGAGAGCTGCGATTTCTTCGCGTTTATCACCAGCCCCACTGCTTTGAGGTCCAATATTACGCGCTGACAGGTAGCTTGCGCATGGGCCGCAGAGAAATAAAATGTCATCCACGTATGGCACTACTCGGATGCCCTGTTCTCGCCAACGCCGAGCAAGTTGCTTGATGAGTTGCGTGAAGACGAATGGAGCTGTGGCGAGTCCGAATGGCAGGGATCGAAATGCGTATGTGTGTCCACCAAATTCGAATCCAAGGAACTTCCAGCACGAGGGGTGGATGTCGATGTGGTGATAGCCGGATTTGAGGTCGATGGAGAACATCCAGTCCCCAGCGCGTGCCAGGTCGGCCACCCGGTTAAGTCCCTCGTACTTGAACTTGGGGACAATTAAGTGGGCGTTGACTTTCCTCAGATCAAGAATGAGCCTGCATTTGTCTTTTTGCTCGACCACGTTGAGCGGACTTATGCAAGTAAGCTCCTTTGCGGCCATCGGAACTGCCGCTCCGGTCTCTGTGAGTTCTTGTACGGCAGTACGTGTGAATGTGGCATGCGTGTTCGCCCCGACATGGTTGCGATCGTGGAAGGGTTGCGGTGGGCCGTGGCTCCATGGCAACCAATAGCCTTTGGCTATGACGGAGAGGACAAGGCTACTCGAGCACCATGAGCTCCACCATGCAAAGGTCGCGCGAAGCCGGCCGCGCATATGTGTAACGGTTTTGTCCGTTATGGCAAATTCGTATGGGTCGTCGCCGCATGCCGCCTCGTATTGCCACGCTCCTGTGTGTTCGTGGCATGGGACAAGGGTTGCACTTTTTATTTAAAAATACGTGTGTTGCATGTGTGCACGTGCTTGAGATCACTTGTAAACGGTGTGGACAGAATTGATAATGAATTGCTATGTCAACGAGTGTGCCGAGCACCGACCGGCTCGCCCCACGGTCCACACACGATTGGATGCGGCTGTCCATGCCCTCTCTCCCTCTCTCTCTCTCTCTCTCTCTCTCTCTCTCTCTCTCTCTCTCTCTCTCTCTCTCTCTCTCTCTCTCTCTCTCTCTATCTCTCTCTCTCTCTCTCTCTCTCTTTCTTTCTCTCTGATTCTCTTTCTCTCTTGCTCTGCACCACTTCTTTGTTTCTTAGAGTGTCACTTGCCAAAATCAGAGGGCCTTTAGGAATAATGTTTTATTAAATCGACCCGACACACATAGCAATGCTTTCCTAGCATGCATACGCCACCTAGTGGCCAATACATGGGACCGAGGGGTTGATATTCCCCTTCCCTAACCTAGGCCCAAGGCCTACTCTACCCTTGTCTAGGGCTGGCCTCTTGCCATCGCAAACCCCTAGGGCTGCCCACGGTTTCCGCACTCTAGAGTGCACCGTGCCTTGCGCTCCGAGCGCATTTCCCATGGTCCGCTCCTACACTACCGGAGCGGGACCTTGGCCACCATGCCCGTTCCTAGGGCAGGCACTTGCCACATGGCCCGGCTGGCCGCAGCGGAAGCACGAGCCCCGAAACCCACGACAATTGGCCGTGGGTGGGGGACCCCGCTTGGGAATGAACGGCATCGGCGCGTTGCTTCCGCCGCGGTTGACGCGAGCGTATGCGCTTGCGGCGCGGTCCATCGCAGCCATGTCCGCGACCGCCTGCTTGAAGGGTCGAGAGGTCAGCAGGCTCTTCTGCTGGTACAGCTTGAAGCGCTTCACCGTGCGGAAGTCGGAGGCGTCCTCCACTTGAAGCACCTCGAAACGCCCCGCGATGAGGTTGAGGGCGTGTGAGATGAGTTCGAGTCCGCCTGCCGAGTCGCCGCGCTGCGCCTTGTATTCCGCGTGCAGCAGGTACGCGCGCAACTCCTCCAGCAGCTCCGCTTGCTCTCGCACGGAGTCGTTGACGAATGTCGTCGCCGAAAAAGTGAGGTTAGAAGAAGGGAGGGGGGGGGAGATTTTCCGTGCCAATAAAATTAGTACTGTCGACTGGAGCCTCACCGGCGTCATCTTCGGAGTCGTCGGTGTCGTTGTCGACCGCTGGAGCAGGGGAAACGCCGGTCGCTGCGTCGTTGTTGCGCCGATTCGTCCTTGCTTCTCGCACTCCTTTTTCCTTTTTTGCAGTTTCGTTTTTAGCAGACGCAGATGCAGCAGGTAGTGCAGTTTCCGCGGCTGTAACGCTGACGGGCTGCTGCTGTAGAAGGGACAGCAGCGCGTTGACCTGGTCCGGGGTCAACGCCTGCGTCAGCGTAGGGGTCGCCGTCGCGTCAGACGAGGAGACCGCCGGTCGTCGCCTCTGGCGCTGACGCGACGGTCCAGCCGCGGGTGCTGGCGTGTGCCCCGCGTCAGTCGCGTGTGTCGCGCCAGCCGCCGCTGCCACTGGCGCCACTGGTGCCACAGGCGCCACTGGCGCCACATTCGCCGAAGGGTGCTGGGCATCGAGCCCGCCCAGCAGCACGTCCACTCCAGTCGGGGCGGAAGGTCCATCTTCTGCCCGACGCTTGTTACGTCGATCGCCCGCAAAATCGCGGGCGTTACGGTCGGAGTCGGAAGCGGGGTTGGCCGAGTTGTCGTTGTTAAGTGCCGGCGTAGGTGCCATCGTTGAGCGATTGAAGTTAAAAATATCGCTGAGTAAAGTCGAGGGTGAAACGCCTCGAGGAAGCGTTTTGGTTCTAGCCAGTTTGGACGGAGGAAAAAACTACTCGAGCGGGAAAGTTGAGTGAGCCGTTGGAAATAGAGAAACGTGGGTGGAGGGAAATGAGCTCCAACCCACGGTTTTTGTAGTTGGAGAAGGGCGTTTAGCGCGCTTCGACGATGCCAAATGTGCAGTACAAGCAGCTTCGCTTTCACAATACACAATTTTAAAAACACAATGTGTGTTTAAATTTTATAATATCTCCTAATGATAATGGTGCAAATACTTGACTGTGATTCTTAAATTCTTTCGGATGTGTAGCTAGTGCAGGTTGCAATACACCCAACTTCTGAAGCGTGGATATACTAGCAGCACTACTGCATCGTTGATTGGTTGAACAGTTATGGCAACATGCAGGTGCCATTTGTACAAATGATATGCTAGGGCCAATCAATGCTTGCCGTTGTACAGAAAAGGTGGGAGGCACAGGCGTAGCACAACAGGGCCAGAGCTTCAACTCGGGCCCATCTCAATACGTAAAACTCCCCACTCCAAATGGTATCGAACAAGAACACTCTTCACTCATTCATGTGCTGCCATCCAAGACTTGGGTGCCAGCACCCACCAAAGACTAGATTCACCAGAGTGCGCCCCCACATTTGCTGTCCCATTCATCCCCCTGCCACCACACTTGCCTTACAATCCTGGATTTTCGGGCTCATCCTTGCACCCCTCCCCCCCCATCCCATCACCCTCTACCTTCACTCCATTCAAATCTACTCCTCCACCTCCCACTCTTCCTCTCCCTCTCCCTCGCTTTGCCCCTCTTGCACTCCTCACTCCTCTCCTCTTCCGATCCCCACTCACGCCCGCCCTTCCAACCCTTTTCTCCTCATCCTCCTCTTTGTCGCCCTCGCCCACACCACCTCGCCCCTCCCCTTCACCCACCCCACTGGGCGCTATCCCAACCGCAGCCTTGCTGACTGTGTATCTAACAACAGCTGTCAGCATCTCATAGCCCACGACATGCCACGTAGGACCCGTCCCTTTCTGCAATCCTGAAACCTGCTCCGGATCGTCCAAGTGACTGTTGCACGCCTGTACATGCGCGGAGCTTGCTGGTGGAGAGGCATGTAGGCTTGGTTCCAAGCTGCCAAGCTCCATGTGGTTACCGCTGCTGCTATGCCCCTGTGCCCCTTGTTGCCCTGCGTGTTCCCTCCCTGCTGCCTGTTCAAGCACTCGCACACTCCCCACTGCCCGTCCTTCCCAGAAAGTGCATTCTGCTTCACCCAGGCCGCTTGCTGCACTTGGTACTGCGGGTTCTGGCTCTCCTGATGCTCCTGCTCCTGCCTCTGCTGCTGCCGCTGCTGCTGCTGCTGCAAGTAGTGAAACAGGCGCTGCTTTTGCTTCAGGTGAGGTGGCTGCGGATCCCCGTGTTGGCTCCGGCACAGCAAGTGGCATGGGAATCGGTGGTGGTGGCGACGTGGTATGGCATGTCAATGCATGCTCTTCGCCCTGCGATGCCGCAGGTGCTGGCTCCTGGCATGGGCGGTGGAAGCAGGTGTGGTGTGGTTCAGATGATGTATGCTCGGTAGTGACTGGTGCACGGTGACACAATGAGTGGTGCACACTGCACAGCAATGAGTGTGTGCCTGAGAGCATTCAGGAACACAAAACAGTGAGTCGTTCTCATTATGAATCAAGTCTTAAAGGCTGGTGGGGCGGAGAGAGAGTGCGACCAAGAAAGGAGACAGAAGGAGAGGGAGACGGAGAAGTGGGGCAAGGGAATGGAGAGGAGAGGGTGAAAGCACGGAATAAATGGAAGTGACGAGGGGAGTAATGGAGAGAAGGAAGAGAGAAGGTGGAGAGAAGGTGGAAGGAAAGTGGAGAAAAGGTGGAGCGAAGACAGAGAGGCGGTAGAGAGTAGGTGGAGATTGAGGTGCGTGCACACTTGACAAGGACAAGGAGCGACGGCGTGATGGATGGTGATAGGCTCGCATCCATAGCCCTGGGAGAAGTTGAACGTGAAACTGATGGCTCCTGAAGGTGTCACGCCTTGCTGCTGCTGCTGCTGCTTCTCACCCTCTCCCTCCGCTCCTTCCGCCTGCTGCATCTGCAGTTTGAAGGTCCTGTCGGGAACAGAAACAAGGAGCAGCATAGGCATAGGAGGAGAGGGCACTGAAAATTCTGGATACAAGTGCGAATGTTCATATTATTTGTTTTTTTTCTTCTTCTTTTGAAATTTACAAAATGCAGGAGTGCAAGCAAGGCCAGGATCGAGGGAGTGAAGCAGCGGACCATGTGGATCACAGGGAGCAGCACCTGTTGAACGTGTACGGTGGAGATGTGAGGGTGAGCTCATCCAACGGCCAGCTGTCAGGGAAAGAGACCTGGAGGTCCAGGAAGAGGAAAAAAAGGCAAGGAATGATTTGAAAGGGTCAATAGGGATGGGACAGTGACATGGATGGGCCACTAAATGGATGGGTCACTAAATGGATGGGTCACTAAATGGATGGGCCACTAAATGGATGGGTCACTAATGGATGGGTCACTAAATGGATGGGTCACTAAATGGATGGGCCACTAAATGGATGGGTCACTAAATGGATGGGTCACTAAATGGATGGGTCACTAAATGGATGGGTCACTAAATGGATGGGTCACTAAATGGATGGGTCACTATCTGGATGGGTCACTAATGGATGGACACAAACGATTGGTCAATCAACAGCAGTAACAGCAAGAAACAGCAGCGTAAGTCGATCTCAGTTAAATGGTTCCTGGAGTGTTCTTGGAGAAACAGCGGAGAGTGATGAGGGACAGTAGCAGCAGTGACACAAGTCACACACAGTGACACATAGGACAGCAGTCGGTCTCACGTGAATGCAGTCGAGCGATGGCAGGGGTGCGAGGGCCCCCAGAGTGCTCTCCACTGCAACGCTCAGCTTCCACCTCTGCAGACCGCATGGAGCATGGTGTGTGTGGCAGGGCAGGTCAGGGTGGAGGAAGAGAGAAGAGAAGACAAGAGAAGAGGAGAGGAGAGGAGAGAAGAGAAGAAAAGAGGAGAGAGGAGAAGCGAAGAGAAGAGGAGACAATAGAAGAGGAGAGGAGAGGAGAGGAGAGGAGAGGAGAGGAGAGGAGAGGAGAGGAGAGGAGAGAAGAGAGGAGAAGCGAAGAGAAGAGGAGAGGAGAAGAGAGAGCACCGGCTATTCTCCTTGTTCTAAAACCTCCCTCTAGTAATTCAACCTGGTGATATGCAAGCAATATGAAAACACGACATTCTTCACACTCGTTTTCGGTGGAAGCACAGCATATGCGCTCAACGCTACATAAACGCAATGTGATAGCATGCAGGCAGTGTGACACGTGCACATGTTTCGGGGCTGGGTTGTCCGCACTTGCATTTGTGAACACTGAGGGCTGCGCTGCTGCGTGGTGCTTCTTGCCTTTGCCCTTGCCTTGGGGTTGAATGGCTGGTGAACGGGGGGGAGGAGAAAGATGGGTTCAGACGCAGCAAGGCCACTGAGAAAGCTCTGTCGAGGCTGATTCCATGGCTACAGCTTATTAACAAACAGGAGAGGGAGAAGAAAGCCATAGGCAGTCACAGACAAACAGACATTGTGTGGAATGTGCGTGGGAAGGTAGGTTGTGGTCTCACGCGTTAAGCAGTGGCGGATGTGCAGAGAGTAGGTGCGGTGGAAGGGAGGGATGGTGAGACGCAGGATTGACATAAGGTGAGCCATGACCTGCACCCCCCCCCTCCCCCCCCCCCCCACACCCACACACACACACACACACACACACAAACACACACACACACACACACACACACATGGATGCATGCATGCATACACATATGCACACAGGCGCAAGTTCAAACATGAAGCATGCACAGGATAGAGCAAGGGTGGAATGCAAAGCATGCAGAGAAGCATGCATGCATGGTGGTGCAGTGGGAAGGCGCTTTTGGATGGCTGGCTGCAGCCGTGAAATCCTGAGCTGAACAACCCGTGAGTTTCAGTGTGAGTGAGTAGTGGTGCTGGTGTAGTTTTGAGTAGTGGTGCTGGTGTAGTTTTGAGTAGTGGTGCTGGTGTAGTTTTGAGCAGTGGTGCTGGTGTAGTATTGAGTAGTGGTGCTGGTGTAGTATTGAGTAGTGGTGCTGGTGTAGTTTTGAGTAGTGGTGCTGGTGCAAGGCCTGAGCAATGAGCATGGTATGACTCACTTGGTCCACCCGCGCTGCTATGACCAACGATGCCTTCTTGTCCTTGGGGGTTTTCTGCTCTATCACCCATGCATGCACGCACCAACACATGCACATGCACATGCACACACGCACACGCATAGGCATACACATACACATCCACATGCATACACATCCACATGCATACACATACACATGCATACACATACACAGACACATATACATACACATGCACTCCACATGCACATGCACACAGAGACACATTCTAGGAACCACGTGGCATATCATGCCCAAGCTGAACAAAGCATGCAGCATTGCATCTAGGCAAGCAGACAACAAGGCATCAGGCTGTGCCATGCATCTGGTGGAACACCAGGTAGAGGGATGGGAGAAAAACAGAACCACCTGAGACACCACCTGAGAAACCAGTCTTTCAAAAATCGACTGCTGTACAGTCAGCCCTTTCGAAATCACCTGCGCATCACCAGGGCATCACCTGCGCATCACCAGGGCATCACCTGCGCATCACCTGCGCATCACCTGGGCATCACCTGGGCATCACCTGGGCATCACCTGGGCATCACCTGGGCATCACCTGGGCATCACCTGGGCATCACCTGGGCATCACCTGGGCATCACCTGGGCATCACCTGGAGGTTGACGATGACGATGCGGCCTCCATTGCGCAGCGCTCGCAGGGGAAGGTTGGCCGCTGGGGTGATCTGCAGACTGGGGGCGTGCGAGGAGCATGCGGGCGAGGCGAGGAGGAGGACGGAGAGGTAGAGGTGAGAGAGAGAGAGAGAGAGAGAGAGAGAGAGAGAGAGAGAGAGAGAGAGAGAGAGAGAGAGAGAGAGAGAGAGTGGGAGATTGCAAAAGATGAAGAGGCAAAAGAGAGAGACAGGGGATGTGAGAGGTGTCAAGGGGTGCACATGAGGTGGTATGCAGGGATGACGTGGCAGGTATGTGCGCACATGGTTTGCATGCATTAAGACGGAAGGAAGAAAGGGAGACAGGGAGGGTGGACGGACAAACGCTGACGCAAAAGAGGAAAAAGCGGAACGGAAAAGAGAAGGAGAGGAGGGGCGGAGGGAGGGAATGCGGGAGCGGGGGAGGTGGCACCTGGTGGCGAGGCAGAGCACAAGGTCGGCCTGTGAGCACTCGTCCTCTGCACGCTGCAGCTCCGATGGGGGCAGTGCATCCTGAGGGGCATGGGGTGATGGGGGGTATGGGGTGATGGGGGGCATGGGGCGATGGGGGGCATGAGGTGAGGCCGACAGGGCATGAGGCATGGGCACGCACAGTTACAGAGTATGGTGTGTGGAGAATGGGGTAACGGGTAACAGGGCAGATGGGAAGCATTGGTTCATATCAGATGGCAAGGCCACATGCCTCATGCCCCATGCACAATGCCCCATGTGCCATGTTCCATGTGCCATGTTCCATGTGCCATGTTCCATGTGCCATGTTCCATGTGCCATGCCCCCCATCCCATTCCCCAAATCACACGCCACCCACACCCACCTCCCAGCCGAGCACGGAGTCTCTGCGGCGAGGAGTCGTTCTCCCAGCGCCACGCACGCCACAGGAGTGTAGCAGCGGCAGCAATACTCATGCCCCACTGCCCCCCCTCACCCCGTGCCCCATAGCACACAACCCCTCCCTCCCCCCACCTCCCAGTCGAGCACGGAGTCGCGCAGGCGGGGAGCCGTGCCCAGCGCCACGCACGCTGCTGCCGTGCAGCGCCGCCGAGACGCCTTCTGCCCAATGCTCTCCAGCTCAAACGCCCGCTGGTACCTGGCTTGATGCCACGCGATGGGATGCGATGTGTGCAGACACAAGCGGATGGGGGTGGAAAGCGCGCGGACGTGGAAAGGCGCAAGGATGGGTCAAAGAAGTCCCCACGAGCGGTGGGGAAGTACTTGTTCTTGCCACAAACCGCAAGCCAACAAGGGAAGGCAAAAATGCAGCCACATATCGTGACGGTGATAGGTCATGCAGGCGTGATGACAGCATGTGAGGAGGCGCCATGGAATGAATGTGAATTGGCAAGTGAGTGAGTGCATGAGAGCACAAGTCATGCAAGAGGCGTGCAAGAGGCGTGCACGAGGCGTGCAAGGGGAGTGCAGGAGTGGAGCATACTCGGCCCCGCAGCGGTGGCAGAGCTCTCGGAAGCAGCTGCCATGCAGCTCCACCAGATGGGTGCGCGGCACCCCCGAGCGCGCATGCAAGCCATCCACGTTCTGATGCGCGGTGGGTACAGGTGCGTGGGGGGGAGAGGAGACGAGTGATGGAGAAACGACAGAGGGGGTCAGGGAGAGTGTGTAAGAGCGTGCAAGGAAGAGGGGATTCGGGATGTGGATGGAGAGAAGGGAGGGACGAGAATCGAGGTGGGTAGGGCAGAGATGGTTAACTGGTTGTGAGAGCAAGAGGCAACGAGCTGTGCTCGTAGACGAACGTTATGACATTTGATGATTCTCAAAACCACATCAAAGGAAGCCGCGCCTAGCACAGTCTCCCTCCCCTGCTCTCCCTCTCTCCTATAAATCACATACTCATACACACATGCGCGCACGCGCGTAAATACACACACACACAAACACAAACACACAAACACAAACACACACACACACACACACACGCACACACACACACACACACACATACCCTCTTACTCCCTTAAATACGAATGCACACACTCTCCCATACCCATGCAGCCATGCCGCACCTGGCTGATGATGCAGTGCACGCGACCGAGTCTGAGCAGGTGCAGCAGCGCCATGTGCGTGAGCGACGGCACTGCATCCCCAAACGCCTTCATGCTGCTCGGCAGGCTCTGCCCCTGCCTCTGTTGCCCCGCCGCGCACACAGACGCCGGGGGCGGTGGCAGATCGACAGAGAGATGGACAGAAGGACGAACGGGAGGACAAACATTCAGACAGAGGGGCACGCAAACAGAGGGACGAGAAGAAAGGGATTGAAGAAGAGGAAGCCAGAGATGGGAGTGGAGCGAATAGAGAGAGGAGGGCCAGAGGTCGTAAGAAAAGGGTAGCGGGAAACGGGGATGGAGAGGGAAGGGTGGTGCGGGAGGGAGGCAAGCAAAGGTAAGATACTCATTCACCCAACCCATCCATCACAATGGAACGTACCCATGCAACTACACCCCGCCCCCTTCCTCCTATGTTCAACCCCCACTCACCTTGTTGCTCAGGGTTTCCCTCTCCCCTTTTCATTGCACTTCCCCTCCATTATCCCTCCCTTCCCCTCCCCTCCCCTCCCATCCCTCTCCATATCCACCTCCCCGTCCCCTCACCACCTGCAGCGTCCCTCCACCACCCACCTGCAGCGTCCATATGCCCGAGGGCCCTCGGAAGTCCGGCACGCCTGCTGCAGTGGAGATGCCTGCTCCCGTGAACGCCACCACGCGCTTACTCTGGCAGGGCCAGGGAGGGAGCGGAAAGGGAATTTGTAAGATGGGCGGAAAGGGATGGACGGGGCGGGGGCGGGATGGGATGGGAGCTGTGGTGTGGAATGATGAGCGCGTGGCGAGACGAGGGAGAGACACGGGTTCCCAGTGTTTCAGAGAAGATCGTACATGGAGAAACTGGCTGTGATGGTATGCGCGCATGGAGAAGCGAGGAAGGGGTGCAGGCAGGAGCGCGTGGTAGGACAGCAGGAGCGCGTCGATGGAAGGAAAGGCAGGGCAAGAGGAAGGAGTCTTACGGAGGTGAATATATCGACCAGCTGGTGTAGCTGCCCGAATACGGTGGTGAGGATGGCGAGACATGGCAAGGGATGGGATGGGATGGGATGGGATGGGATGGGATGGGATGGGAAAGTATGGGGCGAGCATGGGGATTGGGGAAGAAAGGTAAGTATGCATGAAAACTCGCATGCATGGATCCATGGATGGATGCATACATGCGAGCATGCATGCACGGTAGCACTTGGTTGGACTGATA
This sequence comes from Closterium sp. Naga37s-1, assembly GCA_947471745.1. Taxonomy (NCBI): domain Eukaryota; kingdom Viridiplantae; phylum Streptophyta; class Zygnematophyceae; order Desmidiales; family Closteriaceae; genus Closterium; species Closterium sp. Naga37s-1. The sequence continues at coordinate 793,593 of CANJKZ010000342.1, read as the reverse complement.
TTGCCCTGGCAAACAAGCCGAGAAAGAGCAGCATGCTGGACCTGGTTCTTCCAAACCCTAGCGCAATACGATGCTGGCCTCGCTGCAACTCCCCTCACCTCCTAACTCTCTCTCACTCGCTCGGCCATCCCCCTCTTCTTCCCCCCCACCACCCACGGCGCACCTTGCGGCGGAGCGCCTCCCCCGACTCCTCGTATTCCGGCGACCCCACGGTCCCCACGTCCTCGCGGTACGACAGCTTCGCCGCGTACCCCGCCGACATGCCCGCACGTCGCACACGTTGCAAACGTCGCACAGGGCGCGCAGGTCGCACAAGCTGCACACGCCACACACGCCGAATGGGCCGCAGAGGCCTTAGACCGCACAAGACGCGCAGGCCTCCCCCACCTAGGTTCGCACAGCGGTCGCCTGCGCAAGGTAAGTATGTTTCAGACGAGTCGCGAGCCCATACTACTCTAAACCGTGTCGCGAAGGTTGTACCGCGCGTTTAAACAACTCGGCTGACAGGAAGTTCGCGGTCAGCCTATAAGTACTCACGCAGCCAATGTCACGGTCGCAGCTGCTTGTCGCCTATCAAAAGCTGTAGCGTCACATCACAGGCGAGTCGAAGCCCTGGGGGAATGGAAAACAGAAATTCTCGGTCGCCTGTCACATTTCAATTCAGCTGAGCTCATTCGAGACCGCGACGTCGTTTCACCCAAGCCAAGGTTGGGTGCGGTTGGCGTGGAATGTTTACATTACAATTCTGTGAAGCTACTAATTTCTGTACAGTGTTTCTTTATGTAAATGTACATGCATTCGTTACAGTAACTCGGCATCTTTCCTTTGTGACCTCCACCGCCGCGAGTTCGAATCCAGCTGTGCGCAGTTTTCCTACCTTACCCCACCAGTAGTGTTCGGTGTGTTCTTGTGTAGGGAGACCAACACCAGCCCAGCCCTGACACATGCGCGTCGCGTCTCATCTTCCACTCTCCTTGCAGTATTTCTGAGCTGCCCGCTGCCTGAACTAAGTTTGCGCGACTCGCGAGGCGATTCTATTCCGAGGTTCCTAAATGCCCCGCGTACGAGATTCACCCGAGGATTCCTCACAGCCTCTCATCCCCGACAGCCGCATAGCCCTCAATGCACCGGAACCGCCCGACGGAGAAACGGGAAATTCCGCGGGGAGCGTGGCGGGTTCGGAGCATATATCCGCGCAAGCGCAATTGGAATCCCTCCCAAGCGGCGCAACTCGAGCGCGTATGCCTTGGTGGGGCGCGCCCCTCCTCTGCCTCGCGCTCGTCGCCGTCTCTTCCGCCGGCGCCGTCACGAAAACCATTCGCGACGCCGATCCCGTCGCCGTTGCAAGCTGGCGACTGCAGGCGTCGTCACTCGTTCTCCTTCCGGGCTTCTTATTCGAGCTCATCCAATGCCTGCTGACGTGGCGCAATCAGCGCAGTCGCCGCGAGCGCGTCGTTGGTCCCACTGCACATCCAATCGGAGAGTCTCTTAACGAAGCCGAATCTGCGCGAATCCTTCCCGAGGAGGATCCCGATATTCCTGAAATCGAGCAGCAGCAGCATCTCCCCTCCCCTCCACTCCCCCCTCCGCTCACCCTCCTCCTCCTCCTCCTCCTCTCCGCCTGCGCGCTCGCCCTCCACTTCGCGCTCTGGATCCTCTCCCTGCGCCTCACCTCCCTCGCGCACTCTCTCCTCTTCGTCTCCACGCCCCCACTCCTCCTCGCCCTCGCGCATCTCGTCTCAGGCGCGCCCCTCTCGCGCGCAGAGGCGCTGGGGACGCTGCTGGGGGGGGTGGGCGCAGCGGTGATGGCGCTGGGGGGAAGTGGGGGAGCTGGGGGGGGTGGGCGCAGCGGTGATGGCGCTGGGGGGAAGTGGGGGAGCTGGGGGGGGCAGTAATGGTGCTGGCGGGAGTTTGATAGGCGTGGGAAGTGCTTCTGGTGCTGGTGCTGAAAGCAGCAGCGGTGGTATTGGTGGTAACGGTAGTGGTGACGGTTTTGGTAACGGTGGTTTCCTTGGTCGTGGTAATGATGACGATGATGCTGTGTCTGTGCAAGGGGATGTGGCAGCACTGCTAGCAGCAGCAGCATTCGTGGTATACGTGTGGGTGGGAGGGAGAGTGCGCAAGTCCCTCCCCCTGCATCTCTACGCCCTGTCTGTGACTGCAGCTGCTGGAATCATGCTCGCTGCTGCTGCCTGCCTCACACCCCTCATAGACCCCTCGCATGCCTGCCCTCCCCATGCCAGCACAGCACATGCTGCTGCTGCAGGAACAGTAGCAGGAGCAACAATAGCAGGAGTGCAGTTACCAGGCATGGCATCACGGGCAGCAGTTGCAGCAGGAGCTGGAGTGGGGATGGCATCAAGAGCAGGAGCAAGATCGGGAGGAGAAGCAGGAGCAAGAGCAGGAGAAGGACTACTGATAGCTCCACAACCACTGCAACCACTGCCCCCACCCCCACTCCCACCACTGCATCTGCCTACTCCGCCTCCACCCACCCACTGCACCGCATGGCAGCCCCTAGCCTGGCTCTCTCCCCCGTTCCTTGCACCCACGCTCTTCCTCGCCCTGGGCCCAGGCTACATGGGCCACACAGGCCTCAACGCTCTCCTGCGCTACACCACGCCTCTCGTCATCGCCATTGCAATCACCGTCGAGCCCCCGCTTGGCTCGCTCATTGGCTGGGCTATCGGCCAGTCAGGTGCTCCAGATGCTGCAACGTGGGTTGGGGGGGCGCTGATGGTTGGGGCGACGCTGTGGGTGGCACTTGAAGGCGAGCGGGCGAGAGGGCGGCAGTGAGTGCAATGAGGAGTTGATGGCAATGATGGCCTGATGTACAGTACCGATAATAGCATCACTGGTAAAGCTTTTCATGTGCAGAATACTGTGTTGGTTGTATATAGCCTGCGCTCATATTCTGCAGGACAGAATTCTGCCATCATTTGATGCTGCACAACTCAACGGAACTGTACAAAATTGTTGCACTGTACATAGAAGCGACCTCGTTTTGTCCAATGCATACATGAAAGAATAATGAAGGGTTCTAACCAGATCAGCACGCAACTTCAGTTCAGTGCCTTGCCCGAGAATGATATGCGCACAGAGGATGGTGCAGCAGGCCAGGCACAGTTGACTGCAGTGCAGGTTGCCTCATCAGCCTGAATCCGCTTCTCATCACTATTGCTGTTGATGCTGCTGCTGAGCTGCTGTTTGTCACTCACTCTATTCCCCCCACTCATCCAGTCCTGGAAACTGAAACGTTTCAGTATTTACCGGTATGTACTCGCGTGCAAGCAAGTGCTGCATGGTTGCCTTCATGATGCCTAGTGTTGCCATCTTTCTCCTGGTCACTCTCTCCCATTGCTCAATCCCCTCAGATGCTTAGAATACAAGCCGCACATCCACTCCACCACCACTCTCCTCTCTCCGGTTTCTCACGCCTGCCTCCCCATTTCCCTGCGCCATCGCTACCCCACCTCCCTCCCCATCATCTCCTAATCTGCCATCTGCCACTCTACTGCTGCGCACACTGCCTGTCCCTGTCACCACCATCCCTGTCAACCCCTCGCTCCCTCCCACCAACCCCGCCCCTTGCCCCACCCCCCCTGCCTCAGACTCTTCTAACCCCCTCTCCATATCCACCACAGTCCCTCTACCTCCTTCCTCCGACCTCCTACTCTCCCCCACTCTGCTCCCCGGTCTGCTCCCCCCCACGCTCCCCTCGTCCACCCCAATCCCCTCTGGAGGATCCAGCGAGATCATGAACCCTTTGGCAGTGTCGAAATGGTAGAGCATGACAACGAGCAGCAGGGAGGAGAGCAGCATGGGGATGGGGCCGAACAGCCAGAGCAGGAGCGGGAACGCGCAGTAGAAGGCGCGTGTGCCGATGGTGTAGAAGTTGCTGCCACGTGCCAGCACTGCTGCCACGTAGTCTGGGGACAGGCCCTGGGCTTGCGGCCCTAAGGGTATGTTGATGAGGAAGTTGACGTGGTTGGTGTAGCGAATAGACTGCAGGACGGGAGTGTGTGGTGGTGGAAATTGGGATGGGAAAAGGAGAGGGTTGAGGAGGTCGGAATGGAAATCAAGTGGGGGATACACTGATTTTCAAAAAAGAAGGCTGAAATGTTCTGCAAGCTAGAAGGGTGTGCTGGGATGAAGTAGGCCCACCGGGTAACCGTGATCAATAGCATAACAACGAGCTTCGTAGACAAGTAACAGTGCAGAAATCAGAACACATAGAATCACCTGGACATGGCAGACGAAAGCGAAGAGGAAGCAGAGGAAGATGGAGATGAACTTGACCGCCACAACAGCAGGCGCTCTGGACCCCAGAGTGACAGCAAACACGGACGCCTTGACGTCCGCCGTGGCCGCAGAGGTGATGAAGGCGGCGATGCCCGAGGAGAGGATGATGGCCGTGGTGGCGAGCAGCGTGGACGCCATGATGTGGTTGCGCAGCGTCTGCACTGCCAGAATGCTCTTCTTGTCCACGTCCTGAGGGGGGCCGGGGGAGGGAGGTGGGTGATGTTCGACGTGCGTAAAACAAACAAACAAACAAACAAACAAAAAAAAAAAAAAAAAAGATTTTCAGATCACGCCCAGAGAGGAGGAAGGGGGGGTGGAAAGGGAGGGAAGAGAGGGGGTTGCTCCGTGCAACTAGCGAAGGCAGGTCTTGAATCAAATTCAGAGCTCTGAAAGAATAATTCAATAGAGTTGCAATTGAGTGGGTCGAAACTGGAATGGTTGTAGTTGAGAGTCATTCCATGGCCAACATCTTCCTCAACATCTCCTTTCTAGATGGATCATAAATGGGACCGGACGAACGACTGGTGGTGCGAGAAGGAAAGTCAGCTTCCCACAAGAATTTGACGACTACTCGAACACCCACCTTCATAATACTGTACACCCATGCTCGCCGATTCAAATGATTCACGTCGATTACGGTCTTCATGGGGTTCTGCGTTACTCGCATATATAGCACTATGTTGTAGAGTATTAGAACTGCCAACCCGACGGGAACTAGAACCGCGTCTAGGATGAGCTCCGGCGGTGGCGACGACATACTGCGGTTAACTAAAAAGCTTCAAAATTGTCCGAAGAAGAAAAAGCTACCAGTTCGGGAGAATGACCGCGCACGCTATCAGTGATGACGGGCGTGGAGCGAGAAGGCGAAAAACAATACATGGACTGATTTTACGGTGGAATCAGGCTCTTGCGAAGGGCAATTCGCCAGCGCGGGTAAGACATTTTCCGGCACAACTGACTTCGGGACGGTGTGCTGCCTTGAGACGCAGGTTAGTCAGAGTATACCGTATATGGATTTACTAATCAGAAAAGAATTGATGTCTGCCATCACGAATAGTAAAAGCTCCTAGTCCCAAGGTGCAAGCGTGAGTAAGCTTGGAACTCGAAACGAGCTTTGCTGCGGTAAAACAAGATTTCGCTAACGACTCGCGAAATCCTCCTTCAGAAGTTTCTCACTTTCGTCGTCTCTCATGCTCTCACTGGCCCGAAGTGCTTGGCGAATTTTGCCGAATCTCAACTATGGTCTGGGGCTGTGATGGTAACTCTGCACACTGTACATCTGCACCAACAAGCACCTTCAATGTAAAGCATTACGCCGAACCGACACCCTCGAAACGTGCTTCTTGCAGTTTCGCAACAACCTTCCCCAGGCACGGAAGTTTCGCCAGCGGCATAGAGAAATGCTGTGCTCAGCCCCTCCCACCTATACAATCACCTTTGTTCCAGTCCAGATTCAATGGCTGCATAGTGGAGAGTGAGTTTGAACGTTTCTTGTAGCAGCGTCCATTAAAGATGTGTTAAAAACTTAGGTAGTGCCTCTATCCACTTTCGGACAATTAGTACGAGGCAATTTGTCAGTCTTCAGATGATGCTACTTGTTCCGGGCAGCTGCACTCTCCACAAGGCATAAAGGGTAGATATGCTACGTTACCATCACAGACATCAAGCAGGCGCACACGCCTTATAAAGAAATAGAGGCAATGCCGTTTATGCACATAAGGGAAGGACATACTGGTGCAACCAGCACGCCACCCAGCTGCTGCTTTCATTACCAACCAGCTCAGCAGGCCCTGAACACAGCATTCCCAGTGTCAACCCAACCCAACACCCAACCCAACCCAACCCAACCCACCCAACACAAGCTTACAACCCCAATCAACTGGAAGTAGTCCAGCCATAGCAAAGCACTAGATAAGCATAGCGAGCAGAGAGGGATAAGGGAGAAAAAGGGTACCATATGATGCATAGGCATCACCCCACAACGGCTGCATGTCGCCGCTGGCTTCAGAACCAATTTAGTCTCGGCCGCACTTTTAACTTGCCCAACGGTCCTCCAAACCAATTGGCCCTTCATGGCCTTTGTCATGCTCAGCCACCGATTTGCTGTGGCAACACAGGACCCCCCTCCCCATTATTGTTACAATCACGATGCAACTCCATATGAGCTCATCAGCCAGCCATGAAACATTCACGACTTGCCATCCGTGTGAACTCCCGGGTATGTTGCAGCAGCGGCAGCATTCCTTGCAGCCGCGGCTGCTGCAGCACTGGCAGCGTCAGTGCCTGCATTGATTGGGTGGAACGCTGACACATGATGGAACGCAGCAGGAGCGCCAGTCGGGTGGAAAGCATGCTGCTGGCCTGCGTGTTGCTGAAACGCTTGAGCCGATGCCATGGATGCACCAGGAAAGTTGCCAACTCCGCTGAAGGGGTAGAAGCCCATTGCTCCTGCAAAGCCTAGGTCGAATCCAGCAATCTGCTGCTGCTGCTGCTGTGACTGCTGTTGTTGTTGCTGCTGCTGCTGCTGCTGCTGCTGTTGCTGCTGAAGCTGCTGCTGCTGCTGCTGCTCCTGCTGCTGCTGTTGCTGTTGCTGCTGCTGTTGCTGCTGCTGCAACTGAATCTGCTGCTGGTGCTGTTGCAGGCTGTTCATCATGAACTGCTGTGCTGCGGCCTCTTGGGAAGCCATCCCAGCAGCATCAGTGGCGGTGTTCCCTGCTGTGGCAGACGCACCTGCTGCCACGCTGGCAGCGCCGCTGTCCAAAAGCTGGTAACCACTGATCGCGCCACTGTTGATGCCTCCAGCAGCATTGCCCGAAGGCCGAGAGAGTTCCTCGTTGCTCGTTCCAGTACCAGGAGAATCGCTTACGTCATCGCTGCTTCCTGACACATCCTGCTTGTCGTTTCCACTGTCAATTGCTTGCTGCACGGATACGCGTTTCTGGGGAGGGCGTCGAGCGCGCTTGGGCTTTTTATTGTCCTCGTCTTTACCAGCCGAGTTCTGATCGTCGGCTGACTCCCCATTTTCTTTCCTCGCCAGCTCTTCCAGTTGTTTCGTGTTTAGGAAGCGACCACCACAGCCACGAGCACGCCTCAACGCATGCTGGTGCCGTGACTCGTGAAGATAAGGCTGCAACGGAAGGAAACGAAGAAGAAAACATAAACAAAAAACAGCAACAAAGACGTAACAAAAATAAGTCAACAGCGAAGGAGCATACTCAGTTGCCATCCATCCAAGACTTCCCCCCACATGCACGCGACCGGCATCTACTCGTAAGGTTGTAACCGACCTTGCGCGCCTTGACGAGCCTGTTCTCTGCCTCTGCTTTAGCCCGAGCCTGGCGGCGGCGCAGAATGCCATGATACTGCTTGGCGTTGACATACACTGGCTCCTCCTCCACAATCTCTGACGGCAACGCCATGCGTGCTTGCTGTTGCATCCCTAACAAATGTGGTGCCATCTGATAGCGAGGGAAATACGTAAAATAAAGAACGAACATCCATATTGAAAAGTATTATGACAGAAACCCAACATATAAAAAGTGAATCTTGTTTGAAGGAAAAACGATACTAATACGAAACAAGGACGGAATGGGAGATTCCAGGTTAACAAGGGCGGACAATGATATTACCAGAGCCTGAGAGCCAAATGTCACTATGTTTCCATAATACGGGTCCGTTGTCGCATAAGGATAAGCGACGTGTTGTGCAGCCTGAAAAAAGGAAAAGAAAAAGAGATTATCGCAAACGACAGCCCAACAACGTTCACGCCAACCAGACCCCAACCCCCATCAACCAAAGCACAAAGCGACACACACAAACGGAGTTGAACATGCCATTAGTGTTGGACACAATCGTATCGTGATAGCTCAAAAGACAAGTACGCCGGAGGGTGTCACACAGATCGTCATAAGGGAGACGCTAGACGGGCCGAAAAAAAAACATTGATCTAGAAGATCACAAGTAAGCAGGGAAACGTACAAGAGCGGCTGAGCCAAGGTCAACGGATACATGCGGTATGGTAATGTATTCAGTGTGTCCGCCTGGCATTCCGGAACCGGCAGCTGCTGCCGCTGCCGCTGCTGCCGCAGCGGCTGCAATATTTTGCTGATTTTGGTGATCTTCATGTGCCGCTGCAGCCATGACAGCCCCTGCGAACCGTGTGAAAGTTTTGAAAACGTAAGAGCAGGAGCGAGAAACTGAGTGGGAAAGAGGACAATGAAATATCAAGTGCACGGCAGATAAACAATATATAACATCTGAGTAGGTGCAACAAATATTTAACGAAATGGGAGACACGGGAAGACTGGATGCTAGCAAAGAAAAGAAATAAAAAAAGCGGCATAACCTTCGTACCTGGATGTGTAGCCATGGATGTGCAGGGCTAAGCGCCCTATTTTGCTACTGTTAACAAGACGTAAGTCAAGAACCACGGCGCGCAGTGATGACAACACCCCTACGGAAACACAAAACGAGACAACAGGATAACCTGCCATAAAACGGGAGGGACAGAGTTCAGACTAGGAAGCCAAAAACCGGAAGATATCAATAAAATATCAACCGGATCCGCGACATTCCACGTCAGAGCTAGCCTTTATTGCGACATTGCAACGGCAAGTAAGGGCAGCCATAGTTTTTAAGCGGCGCTAACCTGGAGGTAAGAGGTCAAGGTCGCACGCAGCAGGCAGAGGGAGGGGAGGGGAGCGGAGGAGAGCAGAGAGAGGTGGAGCAAACCCTAGGAAGCGCCGAGCGTTGTTTGATTGGTTGCAGGACCACACGTTGTTGTATACACACCGAATGGTTGCGAGCCAGCTGCTGGGGCCCCCCAGAGATGATGGGAGAACTGGTCATGCGTGCTTATGACGAGTGTGACAGTGAGACACAGTTCATGATGCTTCGAGTCCATTGGACGAGACAATGCTGCAAACCCCGATGCAGAGAATGTTTGGAGTGCACTGTTTCAGCATATGTACTGCTACTTTGACCGCAACAATACCCTACATTCCGTCTTCATATGTTCTTATCTACACTGGTCTAGCTAACAATATAGGTTTGAGCTTTTCTGCTTCGCACTTCCGACAAATGAGCTGTCAAAAGGAGAGTGCAATAGAATTCATCGGTCATTTTTCACAATCGCGGTAAGCATGATCTCGATATTAAAATATTCCGTCAAAGAGCTACTTTATCTTGGATCGTTTGGCTCCACCTGCCTTGGCCGCAGACACCAAGGATGCTCGTTTTGGTCCCGCTCCATCCAATGATTTGACATCCTTTAACGCACCCTCTGCCTGCTGCATTTGCCTGACAGAATCCAACACAGAACCTTCGGCCGCCCTGCCAGCCACAGCCCCACCGGCCGCTGCTACACCCCCAGGTTTCTTCCCAAACGGGTTGCACGACTTAACACTTCCTGCAGGTGCTTTCGCCCCACCCTCATCACCAGCACCTGCCTCCTCGCCTCTAGCACTACCAATGTCCGTGGCAGTGCCTTTGGCAGCCGATTGAGGGCTGGAGCAATCTGCAGCAGCAGGTGCATCAGAGCCCTTGGGATTCACTTTCGCGTTCTTCTGACCACCTGCTGCTGCTTTCTGGTTTGCCCCTGGGCCCTTCTTGACAAACATCGGGGCCAATGCTGCGGCTGCACTCTTCTGTGTCGAGGGAGGGGGGTCGGGACAAATGCGCTCCTTTCGAGGCGGCTCACTTACGGGCTGGTGCGGTTGTGGCTGCGGTGGCTGTGGCTGCTGTGGCTGAGAACGATTGGCACTGCTTGGTGGGTCAGGGAAAACTCGCGTTTGTGTGATTCGCTGCTGCTGCTGCTCCTTCCGTTGCTGAAGCCTCTGCTCGTCTTCTTCAGCTCGCAAGCGCTCCTGACATTAACAAAAACGCATGCAGTGGACAGACACGGAAACATATGTTTCACTGCGATCACTCCGCAAGTAGTCACTGTCCCCCTCACCCCCAGGAAACTAAAACCAGCGCTGACCACCCTCTCCCTCCCATACCCCCTGCTGCAGCCCAACAGCAGCATGCAGCACATAACCACTCAGCCCACCCCCGTCCACCGCACTCAACCGCTTCCTCACCTGCAGCAGCGAGTGCAGGCGTTCGGCGAGCACGGGCAGACGCAGAGCAGAGGTGAGCTTGACAGCGCCCTGCAGGCTCTTCCTCAGCGACAGCATTGTTCCCAGCTCCATCGCCCGCTCTAACTTGTCTCCTGGTGCATGCAGGCAAACAAGAACGGAGGAAAAAAAGATGGGGGAAAATGAGAGCAAGGGAGCAGGGGGTGTGGGAGGGAGGAGGGATGGTGGTGTGCGGAAAGGAAGAGGGAAATGTGTAAGCGGGAACAAAGGAAGAAGAACAAGTGACGGTGGGAAACTGGAGGGGTACCTTTGGCAGCAGCGACGAGCAGGCGCAGAAGCGTCTTGTCCCTCTCTGCCTCGAGCTTCAGCAGCTCCTCCTCGTCCTCTGCTGCTGCCAGCGCCCCCTGCTCCCCCATCTGCAATGCCTCGTCCGCCACTGCCCGCACCTGGGGAAGCAATCAAGAGCCAGAGGGTCGGGGGTGAGCAGGGCGTGCGTGATTCATTGTGTAAATGGCAAGCTGGTGAAGGCGATAACGGGTGGAATCTGTTGCAATGGTAATCTTCCCTTTCTTCGTTCCTGGATGGAGGGGTTTTCTAAAGACGGGTCTATGTAGAGTGTTGAATGCCCCCCAATTGCATTGCACACACACGAACAGTGGTAGGGTGCCAAATCTGACGTCACCTGAAACCAAACAAATCATAGGCACTCACGTGTGCGGTGGCGAGGGCTGAGCGCAGGAGGTCCGCCTGGAGGGAGTCAGCTGCTGCGAGGTCTGAGAGGGCCAGAGGCAGCGCCAGAGGCATCTCTGATAGCACAGGCCGGGGGAACACCTGGGGAAGGGAAAGAGGAAAGGGAGGGGAGAGGGGAGGGTGGGATGGAGGGGGAGGGGAAAGGGTTTGGAAAACAACGCCAGAAAGAGGGAATAGTGATTGTGCGGGTGTCTGCATGTGCGCGTGCGTGTGTGCGAGAGCGTCCCCGGAACAAGCACTGAAGCAAAGCGAAAAAGAAGCCGCGTCCCTTGTGATGTACAGACAATGAAGGCTGGCCACCTTAAGCAAGCAAGCAGGCAGGCAGGCAGGCATCCAGGCAGGGAGCTGCCTTTCCCGCGTACCGAGGGTTGCGGGCAGGCAGTGGTGCAGACGATGAAGAAGATGGCTTGCTCCCTGAGGTCCAGCCCCACCATCCAGAGCCGGTGCGACTCACTCGTAGGCGATGCACTCGCACTGCCAGGAAACACCGCCACGCGTAGACAGGCGGATTGTGGGGTGGGGTGGGGTGGGGTTGAAGGGGGTGTGGTGGGTTGGGTTGATTTGGATGGGGTGGGCGTGATGCGTGTTCGAGAAGGCAGGCCAAGGATCAAGCGCACATGCACTTTCTCGCAGGCAGAGTGATGCCTGTAACAAGCAAGTGTCCTTGGAGGTTGGAGGGTGGAACATGCATATCCGAACGTGTGCAGTGCAGTGGGGAGGCACAGGAGCAGGGGGCGCACCTGAATATGGGCATCCAGCAGCCTCCAAAGTCTGGAGAGAGAATGCGCACCACGCCCTGCACAAGACAGGAGGAGGACGGTTGGGCGTGAATGGAAGCGGGGGGGCACGTTTTGAGACAAGTCGAGACACGAAAGTCGGACATCAAGGGCTTGGGCTTGGGGTTCAGCAAGTAGGGTTTACGGTTTTAGAGAAAATACTGCAGTGAAGAATAGGGAGATACACATAAACAGTCAGAGATACACATAAACAGTCAGAGATACACATAAACAGTCAGAGATACACATAAACAGTCAGAGATACACATAAACAGTCAAAGATACACATAAACAGTCAAAGATACACATAAACAGTCAGAGATACACATAAACAGTCAGAGATACACATAAACAGTCAAAGATACACATAAACAGTCAAAGATACACATAAACAGTCAGAGATACACATAAACAGTCAGAGATACACATAAACAGTCAGAGATACACATAAACAGTCAGAGATACACATAAACAGTCAGAGATACACATAAACAGTCAGAGATACACATAAACAGTCAGAGATACACATAAACAGTCAGAGATACACATAAACAGTCAGAGATACACATAAACAGTCAGAGATACACATAAACAGTCAAAGATACACATAAACAGTCAGAGATACACATAAACAGTCAGAGATACACATAAACAGTCAGAGATACACATAAACAGTCAGAGATACACATAAACAGTCAGAGATACACATAAACAGTCAGAGATACACATAAACAGTCAAAGATACACATAAACAGTCAGAGATACACATAAACAGTCAGAGATACGCATAAACAGTCAGAGATACACATAAACAGTCAGAGATACACATAAACAGTCAGAGATACACATAAACAGTCAGAGATACACATAACAGTGTTCCTGATTCTGGAAACAGAGGAGCCCCACTAACCCTCCCCTTCCACCACCGCCCTTCATCAAGTTTCCCTTCCCAGCAGCCAAGTCAAGGATCCTGGGAACAGGCGCTACTCACCTGGGAATCGTATGTGGCAACTGTGGGCACGGTGGTGTGGAGCGGTGCAGAGGGGTCGGAAGAGATGGTGGAGAAGCCGAGCCAGGCGAGGGAGGCGCCGGGGGAGAGGGCGATGGGCGTGCGCAGTCGCAGGGCGGATGAATGCATGTCCAGGAGCAGCATATGCATGGCCTGATGGGGGACGGGGGGAGAGGTAGAGAGAGTGGAGAACCGGGGGGAAGGGGTGGGGGATGGAGGTAAGGGGGGAGTTTAGAGTTCGGCCAGAGGGCGCAGGGCGGATGAATGCATGTCCAGGAGCATCAGGTGCATGGTCTGATGGGGAAAGGGGGAACGGGGAAGGGGAGGGGGGTGAGAAGTGTGTGCTTCTTTCAGAGAGGCTGGAGAAGGGAAAAGGAGAGCGGAGCAGGGTAAAGGAACACAGTGCATAACAGAGTAGCCCACAGTGCAAAAATAAAGGGGGGGGGGGGGGGGGAAGAGGGGGGGTAAAAAGATGAGAAAGCGAGTCAGAAAGAGGTGCAGGCACGCTCACATGCACCCACCCACACCCATCCACAAATCCGCCCACACCCACACCCACCTTTGCCCATACCCACCCTTCCACACCCACCCCCACCGACCTGGTGACCATCAGGGTACGGCCCTGCGGCATGGAAGGCGATAGCAAGGAACGCGCCCTGCCCCGCCATGGCCACCACAGGCCCCTCCAGTGACACGATCGCACGCTGCAGCCCCGTGTCCGAGAAGATGCGCAAAAAGTTCCGGGATGTTGCGGCCGCCACCCACTTGCGGCCCACGGCAATGGCTGTCACCTCCTCCCCTGCTGGCAGGCGCACCGACCACTGCGGGAGGAGGAGGGGGGGTTGGGGAGGAAGGGGAAGGGGAAGAGGAAGGGGAAGAGGAAGAGGAAGAGGAAGGGGATGGGGGAGTGGAATGAGGAGAGATGTGATTGACGTGATGCGGAGACGATGAGAGGATACGAGAGGCCAAATGCGCAACGAGTAGCAGCAGTGAGTGTGCACGCAAGTGAGAGCGCTGACACAAGTGAGTGGGCAAAAACATACATCGGAGGAGGGAGCCCAGGAGGTGAAGGGGCGGAAGAGAATGGTGGAGGGCTGCTTGGCGCGCGCAGGCGAGGCGAGCGCGTACCCCCTCTCCCCCAGCACGCCCATGGTGCACCCGTAGTAGTCCGTCAGCGCTGGCACACGTGTCACTGCTGCTGACGTGTCATGGAAGTCCACCTGGCAGCGCGACACGGGACACAAGGGACAGCAGGGGAAGAACCGAGTGAAAACGATACCAAGAAAGCCTTGCTGTCAGAGGTAGGCTTTTCCATCATGGCCGTGCTGCAACAATTGCACCACTGACCTCCACGTGCGCTGTATCGCTCTCTGCGTCCATGCGAGTGGTAACCCGCCCCAGCATGTCGTATGCCAGGTACCGCAGCCGCACCCCCCCCGGCCCCTCCACGCCCTCCTCCCCCTCTGCACTGCTGCTGCCCGCTGCTGCTGTGAGCGTGGTTGAGCCGGGTTGGAACGGCGGCTGGAGGAAAGGGGGGAAGGGTGAAGCGGAGAGTGGGCAGGAAAAGAAAAAATGGGCCGCGGGAGGGAGGAGGGGAAGGAGACATTGAGATGCTGTATAAGGGTGCGATGTTAGGAGGAAAGGGGAATGACTGAAGGGTGACGAAGAAAAACTGGAGGAAAAGGAGTAGCCAGAGGTGAGCAGCTTTTGTGATTGATTAGAAGGTTGATGTTACGACAGCAAGTGCTGTTGGGAGCAACAACACTGCTGCGCTGACAGATAGACACGGGATGCAATCGATTAAAGCATCAGAACGAAGAAAGGCGATTTAAATAACACGAAAGTTCTGCACTAAGAACCCACCTGCATGAACACCACTGGAGCAGCCACAGCACCCTTCCTCTCCCCACGGCTCACGTGTCCCTTCCCCCCACTCCCCTTACCACCATCTCTCTTCGCGCCCCCCCTCCGCTCCTCTTCCCGCTCACCATCCCACCCGCCCACTTCGTCCTCCCTGTCACTCCCATCTTCCACCACGTGTCGCGCCCCTCCCCCACCTCTCCTCCTCCCCGCATGAGCGCGAAACCCCCCCTCACTCTCCTCCTCTCCTCCTGATTCCGCTCCCGCGTCCCCCTCCCCCACTCCGCCCCTGCTTCCCCACTTCCCCTTCCCCCTGCGCCCCTCGTCATTCCCAAGATCGTCCTCCCACACCTCCTGCCCTCCACCGCTGCCCTCTCCGCCCGCCTGCCCCGAATTTCCGCTTCCGTTTCCGCCGGGCGCGTCATCAAAGCGGAACAGCTCCTCCCGAGTACGGCGGGCTGAGGGGACAGCGCGGGGGGATTTGGGGAAGGGCGAGGGGCGAGGGGAGGAGGGGGAAGGGTAGGGGCGGAAAGGAAACAGAGACTGTATAATGAGACAGATGCGAGCGCATAATCACAAGTTCTCAAGCTCCACCACTGCAGACCATCTGCATTCATCTTCCGCGCCAATCACAAAGCTCCATCCCCTTTCGCTATCTCCAACCAGCCGCCCCTTCCCGCTCCTCCTCTTCCCCTTTCCCCATTTCACCATTTCACCATTTTCCCCCCTGTCGCCTCCCCCTTCACCCGCGCTCACCCTCTTTCTGCTGCTCGATGTTCGCCCCTCCCCACTGCGGCGCCGCATTCGGCGCGGGCATGTGGGGCGGCACGGGGCCGTGCCACACGCCGCAGCAGCCGGCGCAATCAATGGCGACGATTGCGTTATCCGCAGGGCTCCATTGCAGGCCCGTGATTGGCGCGCCGGCATCGACGCGGCACACGTCCAGATCGAACGCGCCGTCCGCCGCCTCCACGTCCCATGCCGCCACCGTGCCGTCCGAAGCGCCGGCCGTTGCAAAGTAACGGCCGCTGGGGCACCAGGCAAGAACGGCGACTCGAGACTTGTGCACCCCCTGGGGAATAACGAGAGTTGCCGAAATCGAAACACAGGAGAATGAAACAATTGTGGAGGGGAAGAAGATTGGGGACAAGCGGCGGAACACAGTCAGGTAGTGTGGTTCAGATCAAGATGAAAGCCGACGCCGCAGGTCGCGCCAGGTCGCACCTTGAGTGTGAGCATGACGTCAGCCGTGTCGCGGTCGTAGCAGACCACGTCGCAGTCAGTCCCGGGCGCCGCTAGGAAGCTGCCGTCTGGGTGCCATGCCACGGCGCTCCGACCCGCCACCGCTGCCGCCGCGCCGTCTGCCTCCTCCTCCGCCGCCACCGCGTCGATCACGGGGGCGACGCCGCGCAGCGTGTGGAGAGGCTGGATGGGGTTACGGGGTTGGTGGTGAGACACGGGCGGGAAAACAAAGACAATCCACTTTGTAAGGGTCGAAACTCAGGCGCTTAGAATCAAGTGCTAGGACATAAATCATTATGCAACGCGAGACTTAACTGAGCGCGGAGTTACAATCTGGAAAAGCGCTGGTACTCACGGACAGCCTGGACTCCTGGCGGCGACAGAGAAGCGTACTCTGGGAGCCTCGCTCCGCGCAGCGAGATAGTCATGCCGGTTTTAGAACATGCGGGCGTACTTAGGCGTCGAGTGTGCTGCTGCCTCGCGTAAGCATGGGTGGACTCACCTTAGCCTCAGATATGCTCCAGATAATGACGGTTCCGTCCGCGTCGCACGACGCAAGCAGCTCGTTCTTCGGGTCGAACGCCACGCTCAGCACGGGAGCGTCGTGACCCTGAGGATATGGCGGGCATTCCAGGGGAAATGGTGGGTATAACATGCTAAACTACTTGTTAAAGGGGCTTCGCAGTCATGGCTAGAAGGACGTCACGAAATGTCTTGTTACTGGAGGAGCTCAAAGAAACGACTGGCCATACTCGATAAAACATACTGAATGAGTGCAGGGGATCGACGATAGAGAATGTTGAATGGGGTTTCGCACCTTGAGCACGGAGACGATAGAGGAATCGACGGTGGATATGACTTTAATGCCCTCGTCGTCGCCCGCCGCCGCGAGAAGCCCGCCGGAGACGTTGAATGCGAGCGCGCGGATGGGAAGAGTGAACCGAGTCACGTTGCTCTCGAACCGCGCAGCTGCGAAAAAGAAGGTATGCGGTGTGAGACACTCAGGGACAAAAACGACTCGAAGATACAGCTGCAGTCACACGAGCACATATCGATACAGTCACAGTTTCCTACCAGGATACGAGTGCAGTTTCACTGTGTGGTCCTCCGCAGCCGTGGCGAACTTATCGCCCATGGGACTCATCGCCAGCGTCGTCATTTGCCCCTTATGCTCCACGCGCACCGTCCGCGGATCGCCCAGACTCGGCGCGCCGTCGCCGTCGGACGACGCGTTGCACGGCTTGATGGGAAACAGTTTGACCTGATTGTCGGCGCCGGCTGTTAGAATGTTCCGGCCGTCAAGGTCGAAAAGGATGCTGCATAGGCCCGGCTCGTGGGCTGCTACCGTGAGGAAAGACTTGGACTTGCGCTTCAGGAGGGACGACCCCCCGCCGTGATCGTCGCGCATGATCGCTAGCTCGTAAGAGTTATTTTAGTGCAGCTGCAACAAACGAATGATGAAGAACAGGACGAACGTGAAAGAGATTCTATTGGCAGCGTGGGAACATGTCTAGGCCTACGACTCGCTACTCTGATGATTTGTGCTTCGGAAAGTGGGGAGAAAACGTTTATGGAAAATGGGTGAGGTTTCATGTTGTGGCGTAAAGGAGAAGCCGCGGGGCGACAGCAGCAGCAGCACACGGATTCGTGGTTCGTGATTCGTCATTGAAGCCCCCAATTTTTGTTGCGCACCTTTGCTTCGCGGCTGGTGGAGCTGGCTGGGTTGCAGCCTTGGTGGTCCCTGGAAATTGGTCAGTCGGATCCTCGTGCGTGACTGGCTGGTTTCAAATTTCGAAAGTTTGGCTTTCAAATTTTCCGAGCTATACGCTTCTCCGTTTGCTATTTTCGCCAGCGAAATGTCAGCCTAGTCATCACACAACGAAATAAATTTTCCCCGGCCACATAATAGCTAATGCACCATATTTCCGACTTTTAAAAATAAAATACTACTACTGCGAGGGTCAAGAAACCGGGAGGCATCAAATCTGAGAGCTAATTAATCAATCCAACACTATGTGGGAAACTCCCTACAATCCATGTCAGCAACCCATTTCATCATTATCTTGGCAAGGTATGTCTCGCTTACAGTAGAGCCGATCCTGGCAGTGCGGCCTGAATGCCGATCTTGCAAACCAGAAAGTTATACAACCTAAATGTATGGACTATCACCTATTCGATCACGACTAGGCTCCAGCGTGCGACTCTGTCCAACATGTGGACAAGCGGTCCTTTCGAAAATACCTGAAAAATCAGCTGACACATGCACAGACGGTGCATTTGCAACAAGGGAATGCGGGATAGAAGCTGTGCAAGCATTTGGAACGGGAGTGTGTGGGAGAGGCACGGGGGAAGCGCGGCGCTGCTGAATGGTCCAAATTATGTTGGCTGCTGCTTGGGTGAATGGATGAAGGGCGTCCAAGAGTGACGAGGAGTATCCCCCAGGACGGTTTGCTACTGCGTAGACACCAACAAGGTTCGAGCCTGGGAGGTGATCGTGGGAGGGGGGGGGGTGTGGGGAGGAAGTAGGGGTGAAACGGTACACATGTTAAGCACACAGGATATGGTGGGACGGTACATATGTTAAGCATCACCAAATAAACGCACCCACAAGCACATACTACACTCTAGAAAGGGGGATCATAAGTATAGCTGAGGTGGCGCGGAGGCGTGGTCATATAACAACATGGAGCGACACGTATGGCATGGTGATCATGCAAGCATGCATGCATGGCTTGTTGATATGCATGGATGCATGGTCAGTGCACAAGGGCATGCACACGCACGCACCGACAAGGAGCGGCACTCCCAGAAAGCAGTGCACAGGAGCATGGCCAGGAGGAGTCCCCGAGGAGCGAGGGTCGGAGGCGGGGTGGTTGGAGATGACTGGCAGGCGCGAGGTGACGGGAGCGCCAAAGAGCGTGTTCATGTTGGCAAACACCAGCCCGCTCTGCGCGTTCCGAGCATGCCACTGCTGCAGGCCGGGTGACCAGGCTATGTTGGAGATGGCGTGGGTCTGTGGAGGCCGGAGGGTGGTTCGGTGGAGGGGATGGGGGGAGTTGAGGGAGAGGTGGGATGCGTTGAGGTGGGAGATGGGTTAGGCCGTGCGGGACTGCGTCGGAAGACAGAGAAGGAAGGATAACGAAGGGAAGGTGGAGGAGGAAGGACGTGGGCAAGAGGGAGCGTGGGCTAGGGCAGCGTTGACTCACCTTGATGTAGGGCGTGCCGTCGGCGTTGTGCAGCACACTGGCAACGAAGCCAAAGGAGGAGTGGAGGAGAGAGAGCAGTGCGGAGAGTAGGTACTCCCCCACCACGGATCCGTTGGGGGTCTGCGATAGGCCAGCCGGGGGAGACAGTGAGCGTGTGGGGGGTTGGAGGAGGAGAGGGGAAGGGAGGGTGAGTGGGGAGGAGGTGGAGGGAAAATTTCAGGATGAGACCGAGGGGAATCAGGGTGGAAGTGGGGGGGGCGGGAGATCAGGGTTGGGTAGTGCGGGGAACAGCAAGGGTGCAATGGCTGTCTTGGCACTTTCACACGATTGAAACCGAGCAATCTTCAACCAAACCCACCCCACCCCAACCCACCCAACCCCATCAAGCAGTCCTGCACACACAGCATACCGTGTCTCGCAGAAGTGCCTCATAGGCTCCCGACACGTGTGCCAGCAGTCGCTCCTGTGCCACACCGCCCCTGCCACCAGCCCCCCCTTCCACCACCGCACTCCCCTCTGCTGCCGCCCCTTCTTCCGCTGCCACTGCACTGCTGCCTGGTCCCACTGCCTCTCCCTCTACCCCTGCTGCTGCCACTCCCGCTGCTCCTGTTGCTACCCCTGCTGCTTCCGAACTCCCACGCTCCATCCGTCCCAGCCGCGTGGGCTGCATTCCCCGTGCGGGCAGGCTGCAAACAGGGGAGCCCGGCAGAGAGGCGGAGGAGGGGGAAGCGGCGGACCCAAGCAGGCGAAGGGTCTCTGCGAGCACGTCACTGGCTGCTCGGTGCAGCTGCACCCGCTCTGCTGATGCCACGCGTGCTTGGGAGATCCCAGGATTAGGCTCTGTTGTTAGCGCCTTGCTGTCAGGTGCGGCAGTGGTAGCTTGGGACGCAGCCTTGTTGCTGCTGCTGTCCGCGGAAGCAGCAGCAGCAGCAGCGGCGGCAGCGGTGGCGGCGGCGACAGCAGCAGATGTTGCGAAGAATCGGTTGCGCTCTCGAGTCATCTCGACGACACTCAGCGATCGCGCGCGCTTGACAGAGAGGGGCAGCACAGGTGCTGCTGCCAACCCGCCACCGCCACGCACAGCAGCAGTGGCAGCAGGAGCAGGAGGAAGAGGGGAGCAAGGCCACTGCGGCCTGGTCCTACCCACAGGAGGAGTAGGAGGAGGAGGAGGGGGGAGAGTGGTGGGGTCAGCGGCATTAGATGCATGTGCGTGTAGCGACAGTAGCCCCACACCTTCTCCCCGAGGCAGTACCTGCACACCTCCCCCCTGCGCCTCTCTGCTGCCCCTGCCGTCCGTGCCCCCCACAGTGCGAATAAAGCTCGGAGATGGGGTGCGCGAGTGGGAGCTAAAGCGACCAACAGCACCACCGGCAGCACCAGCAGCAGCCTGTGAGTGTGACCGCTTATGCACGAGCGTGCCAGTGTGGGCTGGCGTGCAGTTACCCTGCATCGGATGCACGGGTGTGTTGGGCTGTGTGGATGCCTGCCTGGGAATAATACCAACTGGTTTCCTTTCCACAAAGCTGCACACCCCACCCTGCTGCTGCTGCTGCTGCTGCTGCTGCTGCTGCTGTCCGTGCCCGCCCATTCCGTCCTCTCTGCAGCCCAGCCCGCTGCTCTGACGCCCCAACTGCCGCTGTTGGAGCAGGAGGGAGGAGAGGAAGGGCGAGGACGCGGCTCTGGTGATTGGTCGACGGGAGGAGGAAGAGGCGGGGGACGGGAGAGAGGCAGGGGACGAGCCTACAGGAGGGCTCGCGCGCCACATGCGCCACTCCTCACGGCCCCTTTCCTCTTCCTCTCCGCCATCACCGCCGCCGCAGAAACCACCGTCGCCGCCGCTCCCGCCGCGACGTGACGCGTCAGCAGCTGCAGCGGTGCCGTCGCTGGCGGCGGCGGCGATCGCGGCGGCTTCAACGCTGGCGACGGTGCGCAGGAACGCGCGCTCGTTGGCTCTGAATTCTCTCTCCAGCGGCTCCGCGAGGGGCAGGGGGAGGGGCAGCGGGACTCCGCCCATGGCGCGCGGAACGACGCACGTGCGCAGGAACGCGGGGAGCACGCGGCGGGAGGGCATCGAAAGGCAGGTGCTGGGGGGAAACTCGGGGGATGACGAGGAAGAGGAGGGCGGAGAGGAGTGCGAGGAAGAGGTCAGGAACACTCCGCCACCGCTGCTCGCGCCGTAACCGCCGCCTCCCCCGCCGCAATCGGCGGCGTTTTCAACCGCAGCCGGCGCGATGCCGTAGTCTCGAGCCGCAGCGGCAAAGGCGGCGGCAGCAGCAACTGAAACCGGCGGGACTTGCGCGGCGGAAGCTGGCGGGAGAGGCGCAACGGTGGCGGGGGACGGCGGGGGGACGGACAGGTACGAGTCGAAGTGAGAGCAGCTGGCGGAGCGGGCGAGTGCCGCGCGGGAAAGCGACGGGCGGCGGAAGAGCGCGGGGTCCGCGCCGGTCGCGCCAGCGCCGTTGGCGGAACCTTTAGCGCCAGCCACAAGCGGCTCCGCGAGCCTTCCGAATAAGTCCTCCACCTGCCATCCGCGCGCGCTCGCGCCTGCGCTCCCTTCCGCTGCAGCTGGTTTCATCTCCGCCCATTCCGCTGCTGCACGCACCCCCGCTTTTCCTGCGAAACCTTTCTCCCCCGATTCGTCGCGTCCCCGCGCCGCCGCGTCGATTGCCGTCGGCGCCTCCTCCACAGAATGGCATCGGCGCGCCGCGCCCGCTGCGCATCCGCCCAGTCTGTGCTCCTCCCCCCGCGCGGACCCCCCGTTCCGCCGCCCGCTCCGCGTCCTGCCCTTTCCGCGGCTCTTGCTCCGCAGCAGCTTAACGGGGCTGCTGGCGGAGGCGGCGGATTGCCCGACGCCGCCGAAAGCGGAGTGAAGCGCGCCGATTGAAGCCCAGCGGAGGAGATGCGTGGTGGTGCCGTGACTGGCGCCGTGACTGGCGCCGAGATTGTTGCCCTGGCTTACCGTCGAAACCAGGGAATGTGTGGCGGGAATGACGTCACTCTGCGCGCTCACTTCCCACTCTTGCCCGTCCTTCCGCCCGCCTCTCCCGCGGAGTCCTCCCTCCCCACCAGCTCTTCCGCTCAGTTGTTCTAATTCTGCTGCATTCAGCGGCGGTAGCGGGAGCGTTAGCAAGCCGTCATCCTCCGCGCCTGGCGCTCCCCTTCCGCGCATCCCCTCCCCACCCCTGCTTCCTTCCGCGCTCTCTTCCCAGCTCCGCCCCCGCGCACACCCGGCCGCGGCATTGGCGGAGGCAACAGGAGTGACCGCAGGAGCGTTACGCGCAAGCCCGCTAGTCCTACTAATGTAAACATTAATCAGTCCGGGAGTGGTAGCGGGCGCGGGGCGTGCGGACGCGGGGGTAATGGTCCCCCTGGGCGGTGTGGCCGTGCGCGGCGGCGAGGGGACGACGACGAACGGGGGATGCGGGCGGCGCTTGCG
This sequence comes from Closterium sp. Naga37s-1, assembly GCA_947471745.1. Lineage (NCBI taxonomy): Eukaryota > Viridiplantae > Streptophyta > Zygnematophyceae > Desmidiales > Closteriaceae > Closterium > Closterium sp. Naga37s-1. Next base: position 770,935 of record CANJKZ010000342.1, on the reverse strand, counting down.
CGCGGTGAGACTGCGGCTGCGGTGAAGGTTCGCGCTGCTGCTGCACGATTCCCGCCCCGCAACGACCGTTGCCGCACCGGCCGCGGAAGCGACATTATTGCCCCCTACACCAGGAGTAATGGCAGCACCAGCAGCAACCGCAGCAGCCGCGTCGGCGGCGCCGCTAATGGCGCTTGCATTGCTGCTTGTGGTGGTGATCAGATTCCCGCAATGACCATCGGCGGCGGCGGCGGCGGAGGCGGCGGCGTCGCTGGCGCAAGGGTGAACGACGGCGCTCAAATCCGCAACCCCCGCAACCCGCGCACCAGAGTCCGCAGTGGTGGGCGAGGGGAGCGCGCTCGACGGCCCGGCGGAAGCAGAGTGCCTGCGCGGTATTTCCGCCCTCCGCCTGGAACCTTCAACCTGCCCCGGGCAGAGGCTCAGCTGACCGTTTACAAACTTCAGCCCCGCCGTTCCGCTTCTGGCGGGAAGGCTTTCTTGTCGCTCGAGCGCATGTGGCGGCGTGGTGGGGATTAAAGAAGAGTCTAGACTGGCCTGGCGGTCCCAGACCGACATGCGCGCGGACGTGCAGGGGGAGGCGGAGAGGGAGTGCGCGCACGGGGGCGCGGGCAGCGGGGCGAGGGCGGGGGGCGCGGGGAATGCGCGAAGGAGGTGGAGGAGAGAGGCGACGCGGGGAGTGAATGTGTGGTCAACGGGTCGACTTGTCCCGCACTCGACGCACCTGTGATGAAAGGCGGGGTAACAGGGAAGGGTTGGCGGGTGGGGGCGGCGGGGGGATGTGGGGAAGAAGGAAGGGGAGAAACAGCAATGTGGGAGGATGAGGGTGAAGGGGATCCGACAAATAGGAGACAGCGAGGAAGTTTCGAGCGGAGAAAGTTCGATTCCTAAGTGAATGCACCCATGCACGCCCAATTGCATTAACGATCAGAGGAGCCATGCCCATGATTCAATCGGCAAGTCGCGCAATCATGTCACACGAGCGGAAATTTGCGAGTCTTACCGCCATCCGCTTTCCGCCCAATGCTGCAGCGCCGACCAGTCCGCCTCCGTAAGCCCCGCGAGGAGCGGCAGCAGCTGCTCGTAGCGGTTATTGCTCCACAGTCCTTCCCCGTCTGCTCGTCCTGACCCTCCTGTTCGTTCCCAGCTCGTTTCGGCAATGGCGGTTTCTTTTAGCTGCCTATCCTGCGTCCCGCCACGTCCAGCCGTCTTCCCCGTTTCCTCGCGCGGGTAACACGCGGAGTTGTGCCGCCTTGCGCTCGCGCCAAGCACCGGTTTCTCCGCGGATCCCGCCGCCGTCCGCGGGCCCTCGACTGCGTCGCCTGTAGATGACGAGCGGGCGACGGCGGTGTTTAATCCGGTGGAGGTGGGTTTGCCGTGGTCGGCAACAGTATGGGCGTCATTAGACGATAAGGAGGGGCGGAAGAGGCGGCGGGCGGTAGAGGAAGGGCGGAAATCGGTGGTGGAGGACGAGAGAGGGGCTGGTGGTTTGGCCGAGGCCTGGGGGGCGGCTGGGGGTAAGGCGCTGCTACTGTGGCTGTTGCTGCGGGACCGATGCGCGCGGAGCGAGGGACTGCGGTGCGGGCGAATTTGAGAAGGAGAATTCCCCATGGTTAGTTTTGAGTCTTCGGCTTGCTTCCGCTCACTCAAATGCAGCTAAATCACCCGCATATCTGGCGGATTTGGGAGCTACAAAGGACTGCAGTCGATCCGCCATATAGAACTGCTTTGAAACAATGGCGTCCTGCTCTAGCAAATCGTGTAATAAGCGGACGACGAGACGGCGTCAGAACTAGCGCAAGGAGCCACAGTACTACGGTGTTCGAGAATAGCCTAAACGACGGCGAATTTTTCTCTGTAATATCCGAACGTGCGATGACCAAATTGTCCCTAGCCAGAAATTCTCGCGTGTCTGCAATTGCACGACCTTGTGGTCACTTGGCCTGAGAGCATGATGTTGCAATGGTCTCGACTCAACTCAACTCGAAACGGCATGTCATAATTTCCATGCCTCACATGCGAGGTGGAAGAAAGGAATGTGAAATGGCATGGGATGGGATGGGAATGGGAAGCCATGCGAGTACGATGGGAATGTATACATGTACTGTACGATGGCCGTTGTGTCGGTGGGTACTGCGGGTGGAGGTCCGGAGGGGGCAAGCGGGGAAAAGTGTGTGTGCGAGTGCGAGGGAAGAAAGGAGGAGGGGGGGAGGAGGGGAAAGAGTGGGGAAAACTAGCAGACCGTATCGCCAGGGCGGTCAAAACGTGTCGAATACGTTCATTATCGATCAATTTACTAGCCAACCGTTCTAAATTGCTATTGAAAAGCTGTTGAATGTCAGGTATCTCTCTGAGCCGCATTGAAACGTGCTTTTGGACACGCCCTCGACCTCATTACCCAGATGGACCCGACGTGACACCCTCCCTGGTCGGCTTCTCGAGGCTCCATCCGTCAACCTGTCAGAATACCCGAGCCGCCGAATGTTGATTTTCGATTTCCTCGTCAACGAAGGCGAGGCGTGCGAGGCGATGTGATCGTTGGGAGGCAACATTTTCGATTTGAGGGGGGATCGAGCAGTAGGACTGGCGGGCATCGGGGCCGTTCCTGGATTCCTTCGGATGGCTTAGATTGCCCTACCGCACACTGGTTGGCGTCTACATTACGTCGTTCTAATTCCTCCATAAAAGCAATAATCAAACTAAGCCCAGGAGTGTGCCTAGCTCTGCATGTAGCATATTCTATCAATCTCCACCATTAGTAGTGTGAGCAATGAGAGCATGGGCGAGGGAAACTCATAACAATCCTGCTATATGCATTCGTATAGGAGAGTTAATTGATTCAGTCATATGCACACACTACACTGATCTTCAGGGTGACATTCAAACCTCATTTATCAGATAGGATCAATATCTTGCCATACAAGTTGCAACTGGTATTGCTTACCCAGTACAGCACAAAAGATGAACTAGGTTAGTGTATGGTTTCCCACCCTCCGCAAACCTACTGCGGCTTTAATGCATATTTTACACAGGCTGTAAGCATCTCCCTTCTCCCCACTTCATATTCCATCTCCTGTCCCTTTCCCACACCCTGCCACGAGTTCTGCAACCACCCCACTCTCTTCCCTCTCCCACAGCCCCTCTCTCAAATCCCCAAAACCCTCAGTCCTCCATCCCTGCCCTGCTGGCCAGAGCTTCTTGGAAGGATGGTACAGCTTCCTGGAAGCATCGCAGCACAGCAGGTGCCAGGTGCAGGTGCCGGGGGTGCGACAGGCATGCGAGCAGCAAGGGGGCGTGCTGCCAAAACACCTGAAAAAATGGAACATTGGATGGTACAACAAGGGAAGTGACTTTTGAAAACCCTTCGTTCTTGACTGAATTCCCCTGCGACCGTCCTCCCTCACAACCTTTTCTTTGAAGTCCTCTCATACTCCTCACCAGCGCAGCACCTACCAGCAACTCCAGAAGCACCAAGAAACAGCCCTCACAAACACACCTCCAACCCAGCATGTACCTGTGGCGGTGTCGAAGCCAGGAACCTCGCAGCAGCAAGCGGTCCGCAGCACAACACCATGCCTCGCAGCAGTGCCGCCATATCCTCCCTTCTCTGTGCCGCCACTCGGCCCTGCTCCTGTGCGTCTCTTGCCACCAGCCACGCCTGCAGCAGCCGCACTGCCTCCCTTCGTACCCGCGCCCGCGCTTTCAGCGATGCCGGGGGGAGGGTAGGTGGGGAGGGGGAGGAGGAGGTGGAGAGGGGAGAGGGGGAGGAGGAGAGGTGCAGAAGGTCCCATGCGAAGGCAGGCGAGAAGCGAAGCAGCTGCAGGGAAAGAGCGGGGGAGGAGGGACGAGCGGAGGCATGGAGGGAGGAGGAAAGAGAGGGGTGAGGAGGTTTCAGAGAAGCTGACGAGGCGCAAAAGTGACACGAATGCTAAAAAACCAGACAGCGGAGGACAAAGGATGTCGTGAAATGAGCAAGGGTTACAAGGCAAGACAGGAGATGGATGGGACAGGAGAGGTGGAGATGCGAGGAGGTGCTCTCGACCTTGGCACTGAGGAGGTGCAGCAGTGCGGCCCAGAGGTGGTGCGCAGCGAGCAGGCGCACGAGGGATGACTGTGCGCGCAGAAAGGCTGGCAGCGGCAGCCGTAGATCGTCCATGCTGGTGGGTGTGGGGGTGATGGGGGTGATGGGGGTGATGGGGTTGATGGGGGTGATGGGGGTGATGTGGTTGGCAACACCACGAATAATGACAGCGCTGCCACCAGCCATCAGCAACAGCAAAAGAGACACTCGAGATGCGATGATCCGGCTCCCACTCACCATCGGATCAGCTCCACCAGAACCCCCACAGTATAGCTGCTGTCATGCCATACAGCCCCACACGCAGCAGCACCACCATCCATCTCCTTCTCGCCACAACCACCATCCCCCCCCCGTTCCTCCTCCCCTTTCTCTCCTCCTCCACCGTCACCGCCTGCCTCTCCTTCCCTTCTCGTGTCCCCTCGGCTACTCTCTCCGGGACTTGTGACAGCACCACCAGGGGTGCTTCTGTGTCTGCTTGTCTGCTGCGTGCATGCTTCCAAATGCAACTCGATCTGGAAATCACAGAGCGGAGCAGGGAGGTGTGGGAAATGTTATTTCCAAGGTGCCCGGGAAAACGAATCTTGCCCCGCTGCGTGCATGATTCTATCTGGAGGTCTGTTTGGGAAGACCATGTGATGGGGGAGGGAAGGGATGGGAATACAATGTAAAGAAATATGGTTTCTTGGCATGTTAGGCATGCTTCTAGGTGACAGAGCAGGAGCACCCACCTGGTGCAGCAGGTGCTCTGGCGACACCACCCCCTCATCCTCCTCCACTGCAGGATCCGCCGCCTCTGCTTCTCCCCCTCCCCCACCACCCACACCACCACCCGTCGCAGCGGACCCCCCCGACCCCTCCCCCACGGAAGCCACAGAGCTCGTACGAGACAAAGTTGCTGGTTCTCTTCCCCCCACTTCCCCTCCCGTTCCCCCTCCTGCTCCTGCTCCGCCTCTTCCCTCCAGCGCCTCCCCCAGGCCCCCATCAGCGCCTGATACAGCAGTCTCTGATACAGCGCCTGATTCGGCAGCCACGTGGAAGAATCCTCCTGACGCTGTCCTGTCATTCGCCCCCACCTGCTGCTGCTGCTGCTCTGCGCTCTCCCCCTCCCCTGCCTCTTGCTTCGCTGCAACTGTGCCGCTGCTGCTGCTGCTTCTCCTGCTGCTGGCATCAGTACCAGCAGCAACTGCAGAAGACGCACCGGGTGTGTCTTGCACAGGCTTGGGCTTGCGAGCAGCAGCGGCAAGAGCAGTGGCGTATGCGGAGAGCAGGGAGGAGAAGGCGGAGGAGAGAGTGGGGAGGGGCGAGTGTTGGGCGAGGAGATCGGAGAAGAGTGAGAGGCAGATGGCATGCACCTGCTGCCTGTTGCAGCGCCGGCGCTGGAGCAGTGGGAAGAGGGACGACCGATCTGCTGCACACACTGCCAGAGACTGGGGGAAGATGGCGAGAGAGGGGGGGAAGGGGAGGGAAGGAGGTGTTAAAGCAGGAGGGAGGGACAGGCGCATGGAGCAGGAGGGAGGGACAGGTGCATGGAGCAGGAGGGAGGGACAGGCGCCTGGAGCAGCGCCGGCTCTGCAGCAGTGGGAAGAGGGACGACCGATCTGCTGCACACACTGCCAGAGACTGGGGGACGGTGGCAAAGGGGCGGGGGGAAGGGAAGAGGGGAGGGAAGAGGGGAGGGAAGAGGGGAGGGAAGGAGGCGTTAAAGCAGGAGGGAGGGACATGGAGAGGAGCAATGGCCAACGATAAAATTGTATGGCACGTACAGTGAGTTCTTACTGGGAAATCTCGGAAGTAATACCTGGAGGTTGAGGTGCAGGCGCCAGAGCACGCCTTTCACATGGTCCAGCACTAGATCCGGGTTCACCAGCACCCACCCCGACCCATACACCTTCGACCGCGACCGTGACCTGCCACTGCCCCCGCTGCTGCTGCTGCGGGTACTGCCTCCGCCGCTGCTGCTGCTGGTGCTGCTGTTGCTGCTGGCGCCAGTCCGTGGGGTGGACGGAGCAGAGGAGCCGTCGCCGCTGCTGCTGGCATTCGTGCTCGTGCTCATACCCGTGGAGGAGCGCGAGAGAGTGCGAGGGAACGAGGGAGTGAGTGAGGGAGGGAGCGAGGAGGAGAGTGGTGCGAAGGCGGGGGCGAGTGCGGGGCAGATGGGTTTCCAGTGGTTGAGGAGAGAGTCGAAGAGGAGGAGGCGGTGGATGGCTGGTAGATGCACGAGGAGCAGGTTATCCGCCACACTCACTGCCACTCGCGTTGATGGCAGTGGAATGGACACCTGGGGGGTTGGAAGGGTTTCGAAGATACTTGAGAATCTGGTAGGTGCGTAGACTCACGACCAGGCGTGTTGCTGGAAGAGGAGTGGACATCTTAGGTTAGTTCGACGAGGAAGGGTGGAGGGGGGAGAGAGTGGAGGTGGTGCGGTGGAGAGGGATGACAGAGCCAAAGTTACACCCACCCTGCAGCACGCTGCCTGCTCACCTGCAGCACTATGGCATCTCGAAAGAACCGAAAGATGTGTAGCAGGGAGGAGACCCGGTCCACCTGCACACAGTATATGCGCCCGTACCTGAGCACATGGACGAGACATGCATGCATGCAACCATCCGAGAATGAAAGGGAGGGAGAGAGGGGAAAGAGAGCGAGTGAGAAGAAGCCAGAGTGCTGCACAGCTTGGACTATAGATTGCGGCGAGCAGCAGCAGCAGCAGCAGCAGCAGCAGCAGCAGGGATTGCTTTCAGAATCCCAACTCAACAAGGCACACTCACATGTTGGCAATGCGCACGTCCTGTGGGGCGAGAACCACTGGTGGGGCCGGCTTGGCAGTGAGCGAGTGCGTGGATGTGGTGGTGGGCGCAGCAGATGTGCCCAGCTGCGCTGTGAACTTAGGCAGCTTCACCAACCCTGCTGCTGAGAACTGCCCGTTGCAGGGTGAGAGAGCGAGAGAGAGAGAGAGAGAGAGAGCAACACCAAAAAGAACACACCGTTGAGTCGACTCAAAAAGAAAAAAAGGGACCGAGGGCGCAGAAACACCCGCAGGCGCGTGCATGCATGATCCTTACAGACTGTCTGTCTGTAACCCACTGAATCCTTCAAACAGCCCTGTTCCCGACTGCTGAGCGAGCGCACCTGAATGGCAGTGAGGGAGCAGAATCTGGGGCCAGCAGCGAGGATAAGCACACGTGACTCGTGCGTGTAGACGTACCACCCGATCGCCACACGCCACGCCTCCACCATTCGCATCACCACCTGCCCTGACCCACTCCCCCCTGCCCCTGCTGCCCCTGCTGCTGCTGCTCCTGCTGGTGGTGGTGGTGATGCTGGCACCCCTGTTCCGCCTGATGGTGCTGCTGCTGCCACTCGAAATAGCTCCAAGCCCCTGGCAATGAGAGGTTGGATGAAAGGGCGAAGGGTGGTGGAGCAGAGGAGTGCGTAGAAGGGACGACGGAGAAGAGAGCAGAGCGGAACGGATCAGGAAGAGAAATATCACAAGGCCGAAATGATACAAGGCACGTTAACATGGAACAATAAGACAATGAATGACTGGCTGGAAGGATAAAAACAGCACCCTATCAATGATCCAACTAATTGAGACTCTCACCCAGTTGTGACTATAACGAGGTCGCAGAGCGGGCAATCAGACCAGAAGAAGCCCAGGATCTTATCAGCAGCACTTCTACTCCTGTACGTGAGCGCCGGTGCTGTCACTGTAACAGGAGCGTTCAAAGCAGCCTCTGCTACTAAACTACTTCTACTCCTACCGCTGCCACTGCCACTACCGCTGCCACTGCCACTACCGCTGCCACTGCCACTGACACCAGCACCAGCACTTGCACTACCACCAGCACTTGTCCCGCCACCACTGCCACTGCTAGGACCCACGCTGCTGCCACTAGCGCTACTGCTGCTGCCGCCTCTGGTTCCCAGCGCTTCTTCTTGGCTCGCGCTCCCTCCGTCTCCTGCCCGGTCCCCTCCATGCCCCGGTGCTCCTGCTTCTGCCTGACCAGATGCTTCCGCACCAGAACCACCAGACGAGGCAGCAGCTGCCGCCGTAGGTGTGGTGGACGTGGAGGTGGTGGTGGTGGTGATGGTGGAGGAGGAGGAGGAGGAAGAGGAGGAAGGGCGGCGGAGCAGCAGTTCGAGCTCGTGGGCGGATCGCTGCACAGCGAGAATGCGGCCGTCCAGGGAGAAGCGCACGGCCAGCACAGGGCGGTCGGATATGGCGAATACCTGCGGCGCTGGCTGCTGCACGGGCTGCAGATGGCTGTGACTGACACTGTGCGTGCGACTGTGACCAGGGGTGTGGGCGTGGGCGTGAGAATTACAATGATTCAACTGCTGCTGCTGCTGCTGCTGCTGCTGCTGCTGCTGCTGCTGCTGCTTCTGAATGTACTGCTCGAGGCTCTGCTGCTCCTGCGCGGGAGTGGGCACACGCCACGCGTACACCTTCTCATGCGCGGACACCAGCAGAATGCCGTGCGGCTCGTCATACATCACACCAGCCGCGCCCGGCACGTCAAAGCGCAGCAGAGGCCGCGGCCCCAGCACCACAGGGCTGGACTCGTCCTGTGGAGATACCGAGGATGCGAATAACGGGGATGCTTGTCCTGATCGTGATGGTGATGGTGCTGCTGATGTGGGTGTCCCTGATGACGGTGCTGGTGATGCTGGTTGGGACCCCCATCCTCCTCGCCTCTCTCTGGGGGTTCTCGATCCCTTTCTTGGCGACATGGCAGGTGACTGCGCGGGTGACATGCCAGGGGACCTCCTGGACGTTCTCATGCCAGATGAAACGCCGGATGGCATGACTGGCGTGCTAGTTGAAACCATGGAGGCAGGATTCGGATTGTAAGCTCTTCCCATTAACTAGGGAGCATCAGATAAGCTGAACGGCTGCCTTGACAACCCAATATACGTCTACTCTGCTTCGTGTCCGCTTCTCACCCTTTACTCTCCTGCCTACTCTCTTCTGGCCTCCTCTCACCTCCTCCACTTCTCTCGCCCTCCCTCCCCCTTCTAACACGCACGTGCTTTCTCTCTTACACACGCACACACGCACACATCCACACACACACACACAAACTCACACTCTCTTCCGCACACTCACTCCTCCCCACCCCAACTCTTCACAGGGTCATCATATCAACAAATCTTACTCCACCGCACCAAACTCCCTCCTCACAACACCCCATGGTAAACGAACGCCCGAACAAGCTGCGATCACGCACTGCTGCTTCCACCGTTAGCGCCAACGGTATATGGAGACAGTGGCTGACGTGGCAGCAGCGAGGAATGACTCAGCAGTCGCTGCTACTTGCGCTTGCGCAGCTGCAGGGCCGCGAGGGGGAGGCGTGAGGTGAAGGCAGAGAGGCACGGGTCGAATACGAGGGAACGACGGAATTAGAACACAGAGAATGAGCACAGAAGCGGAAGGAGAACAGAAGAACAGAAGCGAAAGGCAGAGAAGGTCTTGTGTGAGAGAGATCGGATAGGAGGGGAAGCGAGAAGGACGAACCGAGGATAGGAGAACATTTGAAGAACCGCAGGGAGAAGGCGAGGGGAGCGGAGGGGAGGGGACGCGAGGGAGGGGAGGAGAGGGAAGCGGAGGTGAGGTGAGGTAGGCGAGGAGAGTGGAGTGGGGGAGAGGGGAGAGGAGCGGACGCACGGAGGCGTAGAAGCAGGTCTTCAGCTGGAGAAACTCCTTCTCGCACACGGCCTTGTCCACGCCTGGGACCCTGGCAGCCACGCAACGGCCGTACGCTGCTGCCTGGCACGCGTGGATACACGCGATGCGATGCGCGATGCGGTGCGTGATGGCGATGCGCGATGGGAGAGGGGAAGGTCACACCGGGCAGACAGCAGGCAGTTGAGGGGAAGGTAGCAAGAGGGAGGGTATGTCGAGCGAGAATACCGCAGGGATTGGTGCGTGATAGGACAGGTTAGTGTCAGTAGAACAAATGCGCGTCGACGAGGTAGGGTGAAGTGATCGATACAAGAGCGGACGCGTCGACGGTAAGGACAAGGTGGATAATATGAGATGAAACGGTGCTGGAAAAGGAGCGAAAACGACGGATCTAGTAGGCTCAGGAGAGAGATACGATACGTGAGAGAGTGATGAGAAGTGTCACCTCAGAAGAACATGCAACGAGTGCTGCATGGAACGACGTGAGGAAGCGGTTCGGATCCTTGGGTGCAGACGCGGTCATTGAGGGCAACGAGCGATACGAAAGAATAGTACCAGATCGGGCGATTTGCTAATAAGCAGCGATACGCGACAGTGGTAAGGGCCAGACACTAGCTAGGCGGGATTGCTGAAGAGTATGCGGGCACCAGGGGACTGAAGAACCTGGGCGAAGATGCTGAAACCTGGGCGAAGGGCACAAGGACTTGTGCCCTGCTATAAGCTGTCAGTGATGCTCCTATGCAAGGAATTTTGTTGAGTGATTTACATTGTATGATGGATACATGTAGCGTTTTGAATTCGACGGTTCATAAAGATTCGTACTTACTTTTTTTTTTCTTTTCATTGAATATCACATGTGGATCTCCCTATTGCCGCAATTCTTTTATTTTATATAGCTCTTAAAGCCCTTTGCTTATATATTGCAGATTGTATTGTGCTTTTCCACTCACAGTTGTATCGCTTTCTCCAGTACAGTACCATTGTCGGGTTCAGCACCCTGTACAACCACCTGACCCGACTGTTCGCCAACTCATCGGAGGGAGGGAGGATGGCTTCCTGCTGACGCACTAGAATTCCCACAACCAGCAAGGCCAACGCTATCACCACCAGCTCCAAACCTGGTCAGGGTGGAATTCACATTAGCCACTGCCAGTTTTTCTAACTGGTCCGCGATTGTCAGTTTCCAGTAAACGCATCTTCGCCCTCCTACCTTTCACCCCCAATGAATCAATCCCGCAACCTTCTCATCTATTCTTTCATTTCACGAGGAGATGTTGTACTGGTGGAGTATACTCCTTATGGGGGGAACTTTAGGGTGGAGGCAATGAAAGGGTTGAAGAAAGCGGTAGCATCTACGAAAGGGAAATACTCGTATCCTTTCGATGAGCTCACCTTCAACTATTTAACTTTCCAAGGGATTAGTACGTTATCATCCTGCCTTCGGGTTCGCTTCCGAATGCAAATGTCCTTACTGGGTTTTTCTCTCTGCAGCCTATATGGTCATGGCTGACTGCATGTACGGCCGCAGACTACCTTTCGTTTATCTCGAGAAGTTGACAAATACGGGGGTCGTAGCCTGGATTCACTTCAAGCCAACGCACTCAATCAGGAATTCGGGTATGCTTGATTCGTGCGTTAAGGCATCTCACGTTGTTTCTCACCTGCCACTTGATCCAGACCGTTGACGAAAGAGCTCATGGAGTTCAGCATGCATAATAGCGACGAGATGAAGCAGTTGGCCAAGCTCAAAGCCCAAGTACTGGAAGTTCAGAGTGCCTTGACCAACAACATCGAGCAGGTAAGGAAGGAGCCCTAAGAATAAGTCTTAAGGATGCTCTGCTTGACTTCTGACAATAAGCGTGTGCTTTCAGGTGGAAGCTGCATCAGCCAAGGTGAGTCTTGTGTGAATATGTTGAAGGGAATGATTGCATGCTCTACAGTATGGTATGGAACAGTAAGAGTTCACCATCTTGCAGGTGGAAGACGATCGTTTTCCCCAAAAGCCGGGCAGATCAAGGTGTTCAGCATTCTGCAGGGTCATATTGTGTGTGCTCCTCTTGGCCTTGTTAGCAGGCTCTCTCGCTGCGTGGTTCCAGCTCTGTAATCTGGGGGGTTGTACCTTCATCCGTACTGGATCAGTTTGATGCTGCGTAATTCCATCGGCTTTGTAATCCCTGGTTGGTACCGCGATCCATGATGGACCAGTTAGATGCACCATTTCGAGGGCTGTTTGGAGATAGATGCAGCTAGCAACTCACAAAGAGGGCCTGACTTGGATATTATTAGTCCTTTGTGCTTTCACCAGTACCTTCCCCCTTAAAGCCAGCAGCTAAAATAGTGACCCCCCCCTTCTAGTTGGGTCCACTTGAAAGTTGAAGTACTGTTGTGTATTTTTTTTTCCAGCCCCATATGATACTGATCGAGTCTCCAAATTTCTCAAACAAAAATCATCGCAAGCATGTGCAAATACGTCGCTTGAAAGGCAACGACGTGCGAATCGCAATTACATTCAGAGCCAAATTCACATCGTGAAGCATGTCCAACTCGTGCAAAGCAAGTCCAACCCACGCAAAGCAAGTCCAACTCACGCAAAGCAAGCCCAACTCACGCAAAGCTAAGGCCTTAGGGCGTGTCATGCTTGGTGAACTTTCGGTTCATTCTAAGCGGTTCACTACGATATTGTGTTTTCTAAAGCGGTTTGTACTCTTCACCGCTCTGAACCGCTACATACCAGCCTAAACAGTGATTCATGAGCTGTAAGCTCCCTCGCCATGACACGCCCTTAGACATAGGCCTGCTAGGGCGACAATAACATGTGAAAACCATCGCTGCGTATCACAGAGAATAGACAAATAGAGCAATAGAAACGAGGACGCGAGAGGAGAGATGCGTGAGAAAAATCCGCGGAATGCTAGGGGAGATAGCAAGTACGAAAGGGAGGGGAGAGAATGAGGGCGACGGAAAGGAGGGGAGAGAGCGAGGGCGACGGAAAGGGATGAGAGAGAGCGAGGGCGGCGGAAAGGGAGGGGAGTAAGCGAGGGCGACGGAAAGGGAGGGGAGAGAGCAAGGGTCAACGGAAAGGGAGGGGAGAGAACGAGGGCGACGGAAAGGGAGGGGAGAGAGCGAGGGCGGCGGAAAGGGAGGGGAGAGAACGAGGGCGACGGAAAGGGAGGGGAGAGAGCGAGGGCGGCGGAAAGGGAGGGGAGAGAACGAGGGCGACGGAAAGGGATGAGAGAGAGCGAGGGCGGCGGAAAGGGAGGGGAGAGAGCGAGGGCGACGGAAAGGGAGGGGAGAGAGCAAGGGCGACGGAAAGGGAGGGGAGAGAGCGAGGGCGGCGGAAAGGGAGGGGAGAGAGCGAGGGCGACGGAAAGGGAGGGGAGAGAACGAGGGCGACGGAAAGGGAGGGGAGAGAGCGAGGGCGACGGAAAGGGAGGGGAGAGAGCGAGGGCGACAGAAAGGGATGAGAGAGAGCGAGGGCGACGGAAAGGGATGAGAGAGAGCGAGGGTGGCGGAAAGGGAGGGGAGAGAACGAGGGCGACGGAAAGGCAGGGGAGAGAGTGAGGGCGGCGGAAAGGGAGGGGAGAGAACGAGGGCGACGGAAAGGCAGGGGAGAGAGTGAGGGCGGCGGAAAGGGATGGGAGAGAGCGAGGCCACGGGATCGAGGACCTGAAGAGGGATCGACGGTAGGGGAGGGAAGAGAAGAGGAACGACGCGAGGGGAGGTAATAATTTACGAAAGGCGGGACGGAGGGTGACGGGAGTGTGGTGGGAACGCGTTCGCGATGAGACGCGAGGGCGGCGGGAGGAGAGAGAAGAAGGGCGACAGGGGAGGAAGGGCGACGGGAGACAGGAAGGGCGGCGAGAGAGAGGAAGGGCGACGGGATAGCGAACTGGCGACGGGAGTGAGGAAGGGCAACAAGAGAGGAATGGCGACGGGATGTGAGAGGAGATCGCGAGGGTGATGGCGACGGTAGGGGCGAGGGTGGGCGATTTGAGGCGCGCGTGACGGCGACGAAGTGGGTGATAGGAGGGGGAGGAAGGGCGACGGAAAGGCGATTCAATATGAGCGCGAGAGCAACGCGATGGTTACTGTGAGAAGAAGAGATGTAGAGCGACGGGAGCCTGATTTACCGAGAACGCGAGGGCTACGAGGTGAAGGGTCGGGTTTCACTTGCGAGCGACGAGAAAAATATTGACTATACAGAGCCATGTTCACTACATTACGCACGCGAGCGAAGTCGGATCTTACGTGCCTAGGCCAGAAACATCTACGCTTTCTCGGCTTTACTACTAATGCTACGCAAAGCACTAGTGACTTTGGGACTCAAAATCAAATAGTCATTCACCCAGTCCCAACTTGAATTGGAAGTTGGTCCTGGCGATGGAAACCATCGCTGGGCAACGGTCGTATGGGTGCAGCGTATAAAAATGCGACGATTCACATGGGCCTGGAAAAACGTTTTGGCGGGAGGAGTAATTTTTCAGATTTGTTTGAGCCAATCAGATGAGTTCAACCTGCCAATCGGTTTGTTTGGAACAGTGTTGTGTCAACCCAAATCATCGCAGCGATTTCAAGCTGGCACGGCCTTCACTATTTTATATTTCGGTTTTAACTGTTCGGTATTCTCTGCTACCCTAAGTTGAAAGTGCTGCGGTATGTTCATGGGCATTCCACTGTATTTTTTGTATTGCAACTGAGAACATACATGGCTATGGTGGAGACCCCTTTGACTGAAACCATTCTGCTCTGTCAATAGGCTTACCATTCTGTATATGATGACAAACAACGGAAGGAACTACCGTCACAATAAAAGGGCAGCTTGAAATGAGAACAGGAGGTGCAGAAACAATCACAGCAGCCTGTGCGTCATACAATCTCCCAAGCTACGAGGACAGTTGCTTTCCGCTATCAAACCATGGCACGCATTCGCCAGCCTTTAAAAAGGCTCGGTCAAGTGCTCGAGTCGTTTGACCGTCGGATGAGCCGTACAGGTCCTGCGATCACTATTTTTCGTCCGCTACTAGAGCTGAGCTCGTCTGGTTTGAGCGTTGCATCACAGGATCCTTGTTCAGGTGACATGTTCGACCTTTGTGCCTGTTGTAGCTGCATCCATTCCCCCTGAGCGTCGGAATGGCCTCTTCATCGAGTCATGACTTCATCTCGTCCTTACCATTTTCTTGATAGTCGTTACATCACCCGTAAAGCGGCCCGCTTTAGCGACCGAACGAGACGATTCACGTGGCGACCTGAACCAGTCCGGAAAGAGCCTATGTAGTGGGCATGATGGGTTTCAAGCCGTCCATTGTTTATCAGCGGGTCTCAATGCTTCTCTAACCCGTCTCTACGCCCGCGTCATGGTTTTCTATTTATCTTCCACCGTATCCCTTCTTTCGAACCACCACCACTCCTGACAGGCACTCAGTTTTCGTCTGTCCGCTCTCTCCACCACGCGTGGTCGCACCATGGGGGAACCACACTCAGATCCTTGCCAGGGGATGGCCTGACGTCAGGTGAAGCCGTCACCAGCTCCCATGGAGGTTGCTCGTCAGGGAATCAAGACGGGGAGAAGCAGGAAGAGCGACCTTCAGGCTTGCCTGTAGCAGAGCGGTGTAAGGTTGTCCCTTGCTCTTTTGAACCTTCCGGACACTGCAGCAGACGCTTCTAAAGTATTTGCCGATCGTTGCGACCGTTTCGATGGAGGAAGCAGCTTGTGAATTCGCCTTCATCATTCAATGTTTCGCATGCAAATCTCGCACCACCTGTCATGCAAGAACTGCGCCACCTCACCCCATGTGTGTGTGTAACTTCTCTCTTTCTCTCTCTCCGCCCTCCCCTCTCCAGTCCCTGCTAGCAGCGAACTGGCGCGCTCAGCTCACCACAGTGCGGGCAGGAGTTCAGTCCGATTCAGAGGAGGACGATGCCTCACCAGCTGCCATGTGCGTGCTAGAAAAACGCATGCGGATGGAGGGTGACGCATGCACCATAATTTAGTGGTTCTTCTGTTTTCTCGCCACAGGTTCTGTGGAAACCAAGCATGGTTGGTACTCATTCGAAAGAAACTGGCTGCCTCTTCTTGTCCATGCGTGTGTGCACATGTGTACATGTGCGTACCTGACACGTGCACATGCATCAGGGCACGGGAGAAGCTGCATGGGTCGTTGGTGCGCTACATCATGGTGGATGGCTCTCCCATCGTTGCTCTCCTCCCAGATGACCCCCACCATGTGGTGCGTTTTGAGTCAAGTACACCAAATTAAATACACTGCAAAGCATGCCATTTGTTTCACTCATAAACCTTTCGGATGAGTGCCTTTATTCATTCTTAGAGCTTCGATTTATATATTTGCCACATCTGTATCGCTCCAATGCTTCTCCCCTGTCTTCCTTTGCATCCTCAGCTGCCTTTTGTTGCATCCTCCGTCTCTGCCTCTCCCGTCCTTCTAGAACCTTCTTATGGACGACAGGGCTTCACTCACGGTGGGGGGTACTGACCCCCCTGCTCTCATCCGCTCCCTCCTCACATCCGGCCAGGTGGGAGGGGAATCACACACTTTTTATCCCACTACGCTCGTTGTACAATTACGCATATAGTCGTTACGTTTTGTTTCTGCTTCAACCGCACCCTGTCGTAAACGCAATCCCGCTCTTGCTCATATCCTTCTGCTCTACTCCTCCATTGTCAGCACATACAATGACACACTTGTCATTGCTTGCAACCATCGTTCAGTGCCATCCTACCATGTGCCATCACCCAATCATGTGCCGTCCCAACCATCATGTGCCCTCACTCCCTGTGTGCCCACCCACCTGTTACCATCACCACCAGATGCCACCCCGTGTTGCCCTTCTGGGCGAGCTTGTGGCCGTGGACTCATCCGAGGTAGGCAGAGTAATGTCGTTTTAGAGACGTCCCTGGCCTCTCCTAGCCAGCTCATTTCTGGAGTCTCATCCATAATAGTTGCTACCGCTCCCCTCCCATACCCTCTTGCTTGCGCCCTCCTGCATTCCTCCTGCGTCTTGTCCTTTTTCTAAATCTTCCACCATGCGACTGTCTTCCCCTCCACTACCGCCGCTCTTTCCACCTTCGAGCTTCGGCGTTCCCCATTCATGTCCGTCTCTCTCTCTTCCTTCCCTCGTGCGGTCGCAGACCTCTTTCATCCTCCGTCGCTTTACAGCAAAGGCGGAGGCAGCTGCAGCGGCTGTTGCTAGACTGGAGGCCGCTTTGCCCTCCCCTCCCTCCTCCCCTCTCCCCTGCCCGCCACCCCTCTTGCAAACTGTGGCGGAAGGTGGTGGGGGTGGGAAAGGAGAGGAGGGGGCTCTGACCTTTTTCCGCATGGAAGCTAGGTGGGGAGTGGATGTGATGGGATAAGCTCTAATGTGATGCGATGCGATGTGATGTGATGTGATGTGATGTGGTTGCGATCTGATCCACATTCTCTGACACCATTGACTGTTTTGTGGCTGAGTGTGTTGTTGTAATGTGATCGCATGGGGTGCATGGGTTCGGTATGTTCTCTATGTGCGTCGTTCCTTCAACGCCTCATCCTGCTTCATGCATGCTTCCATTGCTTTCCTTCCTTGCAATATCTCACCATGTGGTCATGTTCTTGCTCTTCTGTTCCCATCATGCCATCCCATCCCATTTTCTTCTTCCATGGTGCCATGCATTCCGTCAGGTCCTGTCAGCTGGTTGATTTCAAAGGCAAGCGAACGTCACTGCCTGTGGCAGATGTCAAACCAGCCGCCACGGACCCCCTAGGTGCGTGTCCTCCCACCCACCCACCAGCAAACTCACTCGTACCCTGACACACCAAGGCACCCATACACCGACCCACTTATTCACACACATGCTTGTCCCCACAACCTGCTTGTAACACTCGGAATCGGCTGGCCTTTTCCATTCTATCAGCTCCCAGGCACGCTAATCCTTTCCATTTCGTTTTGACTCTCTGAACCTCCCGAATATGTTCTGCTCTGCACTTTAAGATTCTTTTCATTTTGCACCATGCACACCACCTCTCACACCATACTTCCCAACGATCCATTTCAACAACTCCCATCCCTCCTCCCGCCCTGCCACCCGGCCTCCCCTTCTCTCCACTACCCGTCCACCTGTGTTACCGCAGCCACGTCTCTCGTCCCTCTGCTCCTCGCACTCAACTCCTCCGCCGCGTCGCGGACTGCCTTTGCTTCCTTCTGCGAGGCGTTTCTGCAAGTGCCTGCTCGCCCACAGGTAAACATTGGAACCAAGCTTACACCTCAGACTTGCTCGTGCTCTTTGCCACCCCCCCCACTTGCGTAGGCCGCGGTTTAATTTCAGCCCGTTTTGCCTGTTAACTTCTGTTCACACCTCACATCCCCTTGCCGCCTTTCTATCTTAACCCTCTGCTCGTTCATTTAGCATCCTGATTGTTGCTGCCTTCCATGTCAATCTGACTATCGCTCCCTCCCACCAATCTCCAGACCACATTTCTCTTCTCTGCTGACCGCCGAGGCTTCAACCTCCTCTCACAGTCGCTGCAGCCACCACAACAGCAGCATGCAGAAGAATCCAGCCCATCAGAGAAGCCGCAGTGGCGAGAATTTAGGTTTGAGTTTCAAAGAGAAGTCACAGATGCCAAGGGGTTTATGCAGGTGCTTAGGGAAATGGAAGAGGAGGTGAAATCAGAACCGAAGAAGTAGGAAGGTACGTAGAGGTGTGTGATTAGCAACCTCTATCATAACCTCCATGCTTTTGTTTGATGTGTTGTGATCATGACGCTTTTGTTTGGTGGGTATGGTACCAGATGAAAATGAACAGTGCAATTTATTAAGTCAAGATCAAGAATGATGTCAGAGCAATGTCAGCCATATTTAGGCACCAGAACCAGTAAGAGTTTTAAAGGTTTGCTGGATGTCAAAACGCTCAGGAGGTTGGAAGTGGTTGGGGTTCTAGAAATAATGGTTTGCTAAGTACTGTGGTTCAGCTTGATTACCGTACTCCTACAGAGCATTTAGTGGCTTGCAGAAGTGTAGAGTATCTGTTATGTTTGCCACTGCGGTTGGCCCCTCCTCAATTCCTGACGAGTCGCTGACCTGATTTTTGTTTCAGAAGAATGCGGTGCGGTTCTAGATGTGTCAGCCGAATCCTGTATTTTTTATGCAGCGTCGAAACCTGCCATAACAAGCTCCATCTTTCAGAGAATTCTCAAAGGTCTTGTCTTGACCGTCCGATCTCTGCGAAGTGATCAAGTTTAGGTGAGAACCGATCTCGCGAACCAATCAGCCTCGTCCGAAAACGCACGAGCAGCTTCTGCGAGACTTCTGCGATGTCCCTTGACCTTTCCCCGCACCGCTATTCCCGAGTCGCGGCTTTGCCCCACACATTTCAAGCATCCATCAACATCAATTTCATCTCACAGCAAGCTGAACCTTGGAGTCCGCTGGCAGGGACGAGGAGCAAGTGTAAGAATTTCTGATGCGCAGGCAGACCTGCAAGGAATCCGCTGAAGAGCATCAAAGCCAAGAGTGGTGCGAGTCGGGAAGGGATGATCTGGTTGTTGGCTAACCTGCGCCAGACACACTCTGCTACTACAGCTCAGTCTCACCAAGCAAAACCAGCGCAGCCTTCCACAAAACACGACAACGGGCCCATCAGGTGCACTCTGCCAGCAAACAAGTTCGAACTTTTAAGTTCCCTCGCACATACGCTCACTGAGTGACGCAGTCCGACATTTGCCCATCAGTGCTCGTAGTCTCTCACCCAGGACGATGAGACGGCGAGTGAGATGATGCGCAGTGGACGGTTCATCTGACGGCGCCCATCCACGCTCTCCTCTCCATCTAGCATCACTGCCTTCACAGCGTTTCTCAAACGCAGTAGAATCGCGACTCTGGCGCGTTAGACTCGTCGATTACAGCGTAACGCAGCTCGTGTACGTCTGATCGAACGCCAATCTAGAGGCCAGTCTCGCGTGAGCGCATCACCCTCGATCTAGCAAGCAGGTCAGGAACGAGTAGTGGTCAGGAAGCCTAGACGCGGTCGCGGTACGACAGCAACGAGTAATGCCGTGCCCGTAGTTCCCTGTGCTGCTCAACCGTTCGCTGCCATTGTTTCGAAAGCAGTCTAGTTGTTCAACATTGTTCCGAAAGCAGTCTAGTTTGTCAACGAACGTAAGCCACGCCCATCGAAGAGCCTCCAGAAAAGAGAATCTCGATGAGCTCTGAGGTGTATCAGACGCGAAGATAGCACGCACTTCCGAGATATTGTTGCCGTTCCATCAGCACTCCACACCATCAACCCCTCCACACGCCCAGACACGCCTAGAACGACTTGAGCCACGAACGAGTAACGCTAGTCCCCTAGTCGTGCACGGTTCCATTCCCTCTCGCGCGTGCTGCAACAGCGTGCGGTTCCATGTGCGTGAGCCTGACTGACCCGTAAGAATGGCCCGCACACTGCCTCGCACGTTTACTATCGCGCGCGCTAGACGCCCCCTAACGCTCTCTTCCAAACGCCCTTCCAGATCCTCGCTCCACCACTCGTCGCTGCTCGTCCTCGCCGCTTTCGCGCTTTCCCTCCGCCTGCCGCTCGTGTCTGCCGCCACATTTCAGGGTGACACGGATGCGCTACACGAGTTTAAAGCCGCTGTCGAAAACCCGTCTGCGCTGAGCTGGCCCGACTCGGGCGGAGACCCGTGCATCGACGGCTGGAGCCACGTCACGTGCACGCGCGACGCGATCACGCAAGAGCACCGCATCTCGTCGCTCCTAATCGATGGTCTTAACCTCGGAGGGGGCGGCTCCCCGTTCCCCACGCAGCTCGCGCGCCTAGCCTATATGCGCGCGCTGTTCATCGGGAACAACGGGTTTGCGGGGGAGATTCCGCGGGAACTGGGGGAGCTGGCGCGCATGGAGCAGCTAGGGTTGGACCACAACGGATTCACCAGCGCGCCGCAAGACCTGTTCGCAAATATGACGGCGCTCGAGGCGCTGTATCTTCAAAGTAATCCGCTTGGGGGACAACCTCCGCCCGATCTATCCGCAAACACGAATCTTAACATCTTGCTCCTCACCAACTGCTCCTTCACGGGTGAATTACCCTCGTATCTCGCGTCGCTCGTCGCGCTCACGAACGTCTCGCTCGGTCTGAACGCGTTCGACGGCGGGATTCCCGAGGGGATGTTCGGAGCGCACATGCCGTCGCTGCTCTCTCTCCGACTCAACAACAACCGGCTGACCGGCCCCATTCCCGCGTCGCTCGCCTCCGCGCCGCTCCTGTCGGAACTCTGGCTACACGGTAACGACCTCTCGGGACCGATTCCCGACGCGCTAGGCGGGCCGTTGTCTCTGCTGCAGTCCGTGAAAGTATACGAGAACGGCCTTGTCGGTATGTTACCCGAGTCGCTCGGCGAGGCGCGCCAGCTATCAGAACTGCAGGTGCAGCGGAACAAACTTGTCGGCCCGATTCCTGCGTTCATGGAGCGGTTCGGGGAGGGGAGCTGGGGGGAGAACGGGTGGTGCGCCGCGGGTCCAGGCGACGCGTGTTCCGACGAGGCCATGGCGCTGCTGGAGTTTTTAAGAGGCGTCGAATATGCTCCTGCCCTTAGCGACTCGTGGGTTGCTAACGACCCCTGCGCTTCGGGCCCTGCGGGGAACTCGTTGGGTGACCAGTCGTCTTCTGCCACGTGGCTTGGCGTTGGGTGTTCCGCGGACGGCCAAGTTACCAGTCTCACCATTCCCTCGCAGAATCTGAACGGAACCATTTCCGTGTCGCTCGCGCGGCTGCCCGCGCTGGAAATGCTTCAGCTGCCCGACAACAATCTCGAGGGTTCGCTGCCCGCGGAGCTCGCGCAGCTGCCCGCGCTGCGAGCCGTCAACGTGGCGAACAATCAGCTCACCGGACCGCTGCCGGATTTCCCGCCGCAAGTGACGGTGGTAGCGACGGGGAACAAGCTGGAAGGCGGGGGTTCCGCTGGTGGTGACGCTTCCGCCGCCGCGCCTCCGCCGTCGCCCCCGCCACCAGTGACAAACAGCAGCGGAGAGAGCGGCGGCGGCGCCAGTAGCGGCGGTAGCGGCGGTGGCAACAGCAGCAGTAGCGGAAGCAATGCGGGGAGTGGCGGGGAGGGAAGCAACGGACAGGCAAGCGGTCCGCCGTCGTCGCCGCCTTCTGCTGCGCCGGAGGGTTCGGGAAAGAACGGCGGGAATAGCAGCAGCAGCGGCGACGGCGGGGGAAGCAGCGCGTCTAAGAACGAGTCCGGCAGCGGTACTCCGCCCATGAGCGATATCCAGAACTCCCCCGAAGGCCCTCCCGCGGACTCTCTCGGAAACTCTTCCCCCTCCACCTCTCCGCCTACCCTGCCGTCCGCTCCCCCCGCTTCTCCTTCCGACGCGACCTCCCCTCCTCCTCCATCCGCTTCACCCAAGCGCGCCTCTCCCCCGCCCGCGGTGGAGATCGAAGCGCCCGCTTCTGCCCTTCCCCCGCCCGTTGCGCCTCCCGCGTCTATCCGCAGCAATCCGGGGGGGAACGCGCGTGGTAATCCACCCCCCGCTGACTCAAACGATTCCGCTGCTAGCAACGGCGGCCGCGGCGGCCACGGCGGCAGCGGCGCTGGGACAAAGTCGAGACCAGCATCGCCCCCCCATACTGTTCCAGCCTCCCCCTCACTCTCCCCCCTACTCTCCGGTCCCCCCAGCTCTCCCGGCGCCCCCTCCCCCACATCCGCCACGCCATCCCTTCCCCCCCCCACCTCCGACACCTCCCGCACCGCCTCCTCCGCTCCTGGCGCGTCCGCGTCCTCCCCCCCAACCTCCCCGCCTCCCCCCGATGCTTCCGCGCCCGCGCTGAGCACTCCGCTGATTGCGGTGATTGCGGTGGCGGCGGCGCTGCTGCTGCTGCTGGTGACGCTGTGCGCGGGGATGCTGGGCATGCGGTACTGGCGGGGGAAGGGGGGAAGCGGTGGGCGCAAGGGTGCCGCTGCTGTGACGTCGCAAGTGTGAGTACTCGTGTCGCACATGTGAGTACTCGTGTCGCACATGTGAGTGCACGAGCGCCGCGTCATGTATTTTCTTCTTCCCTCACCCCGAATCTCCCCTTACTCCCTTCCTGCATTCCCCCTCCCCTCCTGCTCTTTCCCCCCAGCCTCCCTTCCGTCGCCCCTTCCCCCCACACCTCCGCCGCCTTCTCCGCCACCTCCGCCACCTCCTCCGCTCCCTACTCTTCCGCCACAGAAAACGCAGCAGGGGGAGGGTATTCCGCCGCGTTGGGGGGAGCAGGCGGCGCAGCAAGCGGGAGTGGGGGAGGAGGAGGAAGCGGGTGGGGGAGCGGATCAGGGCGGAACATGGGAGGGGGCGGAGGGGATGTGGTATTGAATCTGGGCGCGTGGGCGGGTAGCAGTGGCGGAAGGAGCGGGAGTGGCGGATTGAGCATGGGGAGCGGAAGCATGGGTTCGGGCGGAAACATGGGGAGCGCGGGCGCGGGCATGAGCGGAATGGTGATGCGCATGGACGTGATCCGCGCGGCGACGGGGGGGTTTGCGGCGGAGAACATCATTGGCAAGGGGGGCTTCGGTACCGTGTATAAGGTGGGGAATGGCGGAGACGCGGAAACGAGAGTCCTGGGGTCATGGGGCCGTGGAATTATGGAATGATGGGACGTGGAGGCATGGAATTCATGATTGGAATTTCTGAGTCTCGTGTGATAGGAGAGTATTTGTGTCGCTTCGTCGCTTCCGCTGCGAGCGCCGACTGCGCGCCTGCACCTTTTTCACAGCTTTGCGTGCGACCGTGCGACTGCTTCGTATGGCTATCTCTGCCCCGACTGCGTCGCTGACTTTATACTGGTTTGTGTTGTGCATGCGCGTGCGCTTGTGTGTGTGCGTGTGTGCGTGTGGCGCGTGTGTGCGCGCAGGGCGAGTTGGCGGACGGCACGGGGGTGGCGGTGAAGCGAATGGAGGTGCAGCAGCTGGCCAAGAAGGGCGACTCGGAGTTCCAGGTATGTCGCACCCAGGCCTGCAGTCAACGGGCAGTCAACGGTCAGTCAACGGGCAAGAAACGGGCACGAAGTCAGCACACTGAGAGAAACACAAAGCAGAAGGAACAACGGAAGAGCACGGCAAAAGAGAGCATCCACAGCATGGGTCCATGGCGTGCTGCATTCGTCATTGTCCTCCGCAGAGCGCGACGAGCGCCATGGGTGGAAGGCCAGCTGACAATGACGAACGTGATTGCCCCCTCATAAAATCACACCCTCCTCTCCTCCCCTCCCCCCTCTTCCTCCTTCCCCCCTTCGCCCGGTCGTCACAGGCGGAGATCGAGGTTCTCTCGTCGGTGCGCCATCGCCACCTGCTAGGGCTACTGGGCTATGCCGTGGAGGGTAACGAGCGCGTGCTGGTGTATCAGCTCATGGCGCGCGGCCCGCTCAGCCGCCACCTCTTCGACCACCGCCGCCTCGCGCTGCCGCCGCTGACGTGGCGCGCGCGCGTGTCCGTGGCGCTGGACGTGGCGCGCGGTGTGGAGTATCTACACTCGCTGGCGCACACGTCGTTTATTCACAGGGATCTGAAAGCGAGTAATATTCTGCTGGACGAGGGCATGCGCGCGCGCGTGGCGGATTTCGGGCTGGTGAAACACAGCAAGGGCGACGGAATGCAGAGCATCGAGACGCGCATCGCGGGCACGTTTGGGTACCTGGCGCCGGAATATGCGGGTGAGAAGAGGGGAGGGAGTTAGGGAGGGTAGGAAGGGGAAGGGGTGAGGGGAGAGGGGAGAGGGGAGAGGGGGAGAGATGAATGGGCGTTACTCATATCTCTCACATATCACATTGCGGGCACGTTTGGGTACCTGGCGCCGGAATACGTGGGTGAGAAAGAGGGCCCGGGTGAGGCGGGAAAGGGCGCGGGCGGGAGGGAAGGGGCATTAGATTGGGCATTAGATAGGGAGGACGTGGGTGTGGATTTACTGCCCGCATCCTCCCTAACCCCCTCATGCATGCACCTGTTACCCTTGGTGCTCCCCGGCTTGCACCCTTTCTCTCCCCCCCTTTTATCCAGCAGTCATCGGGAGAGTGACCACCCACTCACTTGCACTCCCTGCTCCCTCATTTGTATCCCGCCAGTAACGGGGCGAGATTTTACCACGCGAAGGGTCACGTCATGTACAGCTATGGCGTGGTGCTCGTGAAGCTGATCACGGGGTATGGGTTTCTGAGCATAGGCTCAAGCCTGACTCCCTCTGTCCCCTCCAAAAAAACCCCGCAGTGACCGGGCGGGTTACCACACGATCCGATGTGTACAGCTATGGCGTGGTGCTCATGGAGCTGATCACGGGGCGGCGTGCACTAGATGACTCCAAGGCGGACGAGGCCGCGCACCTTGCCACGTGGCTCGCTCCCCTCGTGCCACTCCGGGACCAGCTCGCTAAGGTGCGGGGAATGGGAGAGGGGGTGGATGAAGAGGGGAAAGGGAGGAGTTGTAGGGGGAAAGGGTGGTGGTGGGGCTTTTGTGGTGGCTTTTGAGTTTCCTGCGTGAACAGCCGCCCGTCAAGTCATTCCAAGGCCATCGTAACTAAGGTGGGGTTGGGAATGTGGCGGTTGGGAGAGAGCGGGTATTTAGTGGACGAGGAGTCAGTGGGAAATTCAAGAAGCCATACCATGGAGTTTTTGAGAATTCTCAAATTCAAGAAGCCATACGATGGTATGCCATGCATGGTCAATGATGTGTCCCGTATGGCAGTGGCTGTTTGTCGCTTACTTCTTTTGCTTCTTCCCCCACCTTCCTTGCCGCGCCTCAGGTCGTAGACCCGGTCCTCTTGCCTGAGATGCCCGAGGCGCATGGCTCGGCGCATGGGTACGGCGGAGTGTTCCCGTCGGTGTGTGCGGTGGCAGACCTGGCAGTGACGTGTGTGGCGAGGGACCCTCGGCAGCGACCAACAATGGGGGGCGTTGTGGGCGTGCTGGCGCCGCTGCTGCAGCAGCAGGAGCGGGAGGAAGAGGAGGCGCGGAAGGAGCACAGCAATCAGGTGAGGGAATGGGTGGGGCCGCATTCGTGGTTGCAGCTTTGCTGTTGCATCCCCCTTTTCCTTGCTGTTTTCCGTTTCCTAGTTCCCACTTTCCCTTCTTCCCACTTTTCCCCTTCTGCCTTCCCCATTCCCCATTCCCCTTTCCCACACCACCACCACTGTGGCACAGGTGGCTGAGGAGGACGTGAGTGTTGCAGGCATCGACCTGGGAGTGAGTCTGGCAGAGGCACTGCTGCAGTGGCAGCACATGGACGCCCAAGGACCATTTGATATCCCCGCTCGTGCACGTGTTGATGCTCGTTCGCATGCGATTGCCCCTCTTGAGGCGATTGCTGATGGCGATGGTGATTGTGCTGACGCCCCTGCTCTTGCCACGGCTTCTGCTTCTCCTGATGAGGCCATCTTCTCTCCTGCTCCTGCAACTGCTGCTGCTGCTGTTGCTGTTTCAGCAGCTGCTGCTACTGGCGCCGCAATCTCTGCATTGTCCCAGCTTAACAGCCCTCACACCAACTTTCACTCTCACCCTCACTCTCACCCTCACCACCTATCGCTGGTGATCGACCCGTCTCCCTCCTCCTCGGGCGCTTACAGCTTCGGCTCCGGTCGGTACGCGGCAATGCCTGCAGCTTTGACTGGCACAGGCACACCAGGGGACATGACCCCCCACGTCCTCACTCCCACCCTCACCACCCCCAGCACCACCACCACCACCAGCCGCAGCAGCAGCGGGCGGCTCGGCTCGTCCTCTTCCTCGGG
Organism: Closterium sp. Naga37s-1; assembly: GCA_947471745.1. Lineage (NCBI taxonomy): Eukaryota > Viridiplantae > Streptophyta > Zygnematophyceae > Desmidiales > Closteriaceae > Closterium > Closterium sp. Naga37s-1. The sequence continues at coordinate 744,422 of CANJKZ010000342.1, read as the reverse complement.
CGATCGCAGCATTTTCCTGTCCAGCGGCCCGCTTAGTGTAGGCTCGGATGGGTACCCAACCCCATCCATGCGGTTAGGTTCGGACGGGTACCCTACGCCGTCGGTTCGGGATTCGTGGAGTGGTGGGTGGGTGAGTGATAGGAGCGAGAGTGGGAAGAGAGGGAGTGGGGAGAGGAGGGGGAGAGGGAGTTTCAGCGGGGGACTTGATGCAGCAGGGGAACCGGTGAGCTGGACGAAAGGGGGGTCGTTCATTATAAAGAGAATTGGGGATCAGTTGGAGGACGTGCTTGTAGAGAAGGGTGCGTGTAAGAGGGGAGGAAGAGGGGACGAGGAGACCAAGGGTCTGCTGCTGTGCGCTGAAGACTCTCTGAGGGGTTCGGATGGGTGTGATGCAGAGGGCTTTGGATCAGAAGCGGAAAGAGTGAGGAAGGGGGCAGGGGTGCAGACTCAGCAGGTGGCAGACATTGGAGCTGGGAGGCAGAGGGGGAGAGAAGGCAGGGCAGCAGGCGGTAAGCTCATGAGTGAAGTGGTTGTTGGGGCTGGTGTGAGGAGAGGGGGAGGGGGAGAGCAGGGAGGAGGGAACGTGAAAGGAGGAGTGGGAGGGGGCATGTCGCTAGCGGAGCAGTATGTGCGGCAGGGATCATGGGAGGGGGGGTCGTCGGATGCGAGTGCGAGGAGTATCCCCACGTTTATCCTGCCACGCCTTGCACTGTCAGGCCGGTGAACTGAATGTGGCAGGCAGAGAGAGCAGAGGACGCCTGGAGCTGAGCGCCTGGAGCTCGGTGTATGGCATGAGTGAGTGGTTGTGAGGGGTTGGACTGGGATATTGTAACTGTGCACCTGATATTGGAAGGGATGTGGGCTAACTGGTTGCATTGCAACACAGAGCTAATTGACTGGGGGAAATGGGTTAACCATGGCAAGGCGTGGGGCGTTGGTGGAGGGGAACCATTAGTAGGGGTATGCGTGTGCGTGTGTGTGTGGTGGGTGCGGGTAGGCATGGCAGCCGTGCGGTGTGCAGCCATCCTAAGGTTAGAAACTCTGGGTGGAGATGGGTAGTGATGAGTGACAAGGGGTGGTGAGGTGTGGTGATGGGGAGCGAGTGGTAGCAATGGGTGGGTCGCACAGGCATGTTCACAGTGCATGTGGTGCATGCGGGGTGCATGTGGTGCATGTGGTTGAGATGGGGCAGCAAGGGACCTTTCTGACTGGTGCATGCCAATGTGTTACCTTCTTGGTGACCATATTTGTTACAATGTAACTGCTGACCCTTGGGGGCCCTTGCTAATTATTGATCGTTTTCCACATCAGACTACAATGCGCAGCTTCTGCGATTCATAAGTGTACATGCCTTGCATACGATTTTGAATGCAGTTGAAATTTACCGTAGAAGCCTGTACCAAATGTAATGTTCACATTGCTGAGCCCAAGTAGCCTGAAGTTTGCATTTGCACCATGGCTTTGGCTAACACAAAAGTGGTGCTTCATATAGTGAAGGGCTAGAGGAATATGGAGGAGGGCAGCGGAATGTATGATATAATAATATAGGTTCGGATAAACACGTTACAGGAATTGAAGTACCGGTAAGCATCATGGTACCCAAATAAGAGACAGCATCAATGCACAGGACATGCATCAGGAGGTTGTGGTACGTGGTATGTGGTCAGTAGGTTGTATGGGGTCTGCGGTGGTATGTGGTGTGCTCACGACCACGCACCATCTGCTCTCATCATTCCAGCAGCGCATGCCGGGTGCGTTATGTGTATGTGGGCTTTGCTACGTATCCATGTCATGTGCATATGGGTTGACCTATTCATGTAATGTGCATGTGGGTTGACCTATTCATGTCATGTGCATATGGGTTGACCTATTCATGTCATGTGCATGTGGGTTGACCTATTCATGTCATGTGCATATGGGTTGACCTATTCATGTCATGTGCATGTGGGTTGACCTATCCATGTCATGTGCATGTGGGTTGACCTATTCATGTCATGTGCACGTGGGTTGACCTATCCATGTCATGTGCACCATCACAGGATAGTCATGCATGCGTGTGTACCCCTCCCATGGCTCCTTCCCCCTCCTCCTCCCTCCCTCACTCCCTCCCCTCCTCTCACTCCCCGCTCCCTCCACACCATTCCTGTCTGCTCCTCCCTCTCCAGTCCCAACCTCCCCCCTCAAACCCCCGCCGGCTTTCCTCTCGTCCTCTTCCGCCTCTTTCTCCTCTTCCAACCCCTGACCCTCTCCACTCTCCCCCTCTCCCCCCTCCTCCTCCCCCTCCTCCCCCTCCTCCCCTTCCCCGCATGCCTCCCCAAACGCCTGGCTGACCCCCTCATGGTATTGCTCCTCCACATGCACGCGCCACCCGCCCTGCTGCCGCACACGGGCTAGGAAGAGCGCGAGGGAAGAGCCCCGATGCGGGGCAAAGAGAAACGCCTCTGGGGGGTAGAAGAGGGACGCTGCTGCTGCTGCTGCTGCCCCCTCCCCTGCTACTTTCCCCTCTGCTGCTGTTGCTGCCCCCCCCGTTCCTGCTTCCCCTGCTGTTCCTGCCCCTGCCCCTGCTGCTGCTGCTGCTGCTGTGTGTGTTTCCCTGGCTGCATCTATGCATGTACCGTCGGGTTCTGCTGCTCCCTCTGCTGATAGACCTGCTGCTTGCTGCGAGGTGGGGAGAGCGGCGGCACATGCAGCAGGGCAATGAGGGGCGGAGGAGGGCTGGGGGGAGGCGGGGGAGAGGAGAGCAGTGATCGTGTGCAACAGGTGCTCGTGATGCTCCTTGAAAAACGTGCTGCCATGGGGGAAGAGGGGGGGAGGGGGGGGAGGGGCGCACACACAGTGGGGTTTAGTAGGTTTGAGACGCCTCAAAAGGGTCGTTTGAGACGCCTCAAAAGGGTCGTTTGAGACGCCTCAAAAGGGTCGTTTGAGACGCCTCAAAAGGGTCGTTTGAGACGCCACCATAACAGGTGCTGGTGGTGTTCTCGAGGCGCCTCAAAAGACCCCCCCATAGCAGGTGCTGGTGGTGATGCACAGCACACATAGCGAGGGACACAGGTGGTCATGGGCGCTCAAGGAAGGTCAAGGGGAGTGAAGGGAGTTTGCGGAAAATGGATGTGAAGGGGAAAGAGATCCACGAGGGGATTGTGTTGTGGCAGCGGGAGCGAGAGAAGCGCATGAGCGCACCAGTCAGCCGCGATGACCGCGTCGAAAGGGGGAGAGTGGGCAGATGGCCAGTGGTGGGGCGGGGTGGGGGGAGAAGATGACAATGAGATTCACGAGCGGAGTACAGCAGGGAAAGAGAGAGAGAGAGGAGCAAAGCAGCGCACCAGTCAGCAGCGATGACCGCGTCGAAAGGGGGAGAGAGGGCAGGTGGCCAGTGGTGCGGCGGGGGGTGGCTGTCCCAGCGCAGTGCTGCCACTGCCACTCTGGTGCCCCCGAACTGATGCCTGTTGGCCTCCACTGTGCGGCTTAGACCTGTTGGCATGCAGTGTGGTGGCATGCGGTGTGGTGGCATGCGGTGTGGTGGCATGCGGTGTGGTGGCATGAGGTGTGGCGGCATGGATGAGAGTGGGAATGGCAGAGGAAGAGAAAAGCAGGAAGGAGAGGAAGGAGGAGGGGGGAGTGGGAGATGAAGCAACGTATGTGACAAGGAATTGCATCACATGCGAGCACACATGTGGTGATGGAAAGAGGCGAATCGCAGCACGACGCCAACAGAGATCAATCGTCCCATACCACCACCCCATAACACCACCCCATACCACCACCCCATACCACCACCCCCCATGACACCACCACATGCCATCCCATCCCATGCGCTCACGTGCAACCACGGTGTCGTTGCCATCAGTGAGCAGCACTCCCCCCACGCCCTGCTGCTGCACTGCCAGCGCCATGCCCGCCAGCCCATAACCCGCCCCTAGCTCCACCACCCTCCGACCCCTGCTTGGTGTGTGGGGGACGGTGGGGAGCAAACCCGTTTCATAAAACAGTGGTTTTTGCTTTTCCTTTTCCATTTTTTTAAGCATGCGATACTGTGTGGTGAACACGGCAAATGCGGTCAATGTGGCAAATGTGGCGGATGCAGCATGCCTTGCCCCAGCAGTACCTGAATCTTTGTGCATGTGCAATGAGGTAGCACGCCATCGCTTCTTCCGATGGCCACATGCCTGCCGCCATGCCACCATGCCATGAAAGCATTATTACACCAGTATCACGTCATGCCACAACATCACGTCATGCCACAACATCACGTCATGCCACATCATCACGTCATGCCACATCATCACGTCATGCCACAATCACGTCATGCCACAACATCACGTCATGCCACATCATCACGTCATGCCACATCATCACTTCATGCCACATCATCACGTCATGCCACATCATCGCGGATTATAGGACACAAACAGAACGAGGGCGCTTAAGGAAAGGGAGAGGGGGGGTACATTACTCAATGTTTGGAGGGCTCGGGTGAAGTGAGTAAGGCAGGCACGACATCATAAGGTGATGCATGGAGAGAGTGTCTGATAGTGAGAGTGGAAGGAAAGGAGAGCGTACACTCTTGCACACAAATGTGCACTATACACCATCAACGTACATTGTTTGACAACAAGTGTCATGACAACACGGGCCATCTGAGTGCGAAATAGAGAGCAGAAAGGAGTGAGAGGGAGAGAGTGGGTTGGAGCAGAAGAGAGAGAGAGCGAGGGAGGGTGCGAGGGAGGCTGACCCAGCAGCCCTGTGGTGTCGATGCCTGCTCTGGTCGCAGCTGCCATCTGAGTGCGAGATAGTGAGCAGAAAGGAAGTGGGTGCGAGAGGAAGAGCGAGAGCGAGGGAGTGTGCGAGGGAGACTGACTGACCCAGCAGCCCTGTGGTGTCGATGCCTGCTCTGGTCGCAGCCGCCATCTCAGTGAGACGCACTCGCCCTGCCACTCGATGCCTGGCGGAGTGATCAGAGACAGTGGGTTCATGGGGTGGAAAGATGGGGGGTGGAGGGATGGGGGATGGTGGGGTTGAGGGTGGTGGGGTGGTGGGGTGGAGGGTTGAAAATCAGACCCTATCATTTAAAGGGAGGAGGGGTGAGACACGAAAAGAACCTATAAATGATAGGGTCTGATTTCCAACCCAGCGATTTCACAGATTGAAAAGGCACAGCAGCAGTTGGCACGGACCATATGGTGATCTCCCTCACGAGGCTGGAGAGTCGATCAGTCAGGCTGGACGAAGGAGGAGGGTGGTGTTGGGATGTGGAGGAAGGGGAGGTGGTGGTGATGGTGGTGTTGGTGGCGACGGCGGAGGAGGAGGAGAGGGAGGAGAGACAGGAATGTGGCGAGGAGGGGCAGCAGCGGTGGCAGGGGGTGGGTTGAACGGGGATGCAGTAGATGAAGGGACGATCCCACTGCAGCGACTCTCCCATGCCTACTCCGCTCTCCGACCCCAGATTCTTTCCTCCCACGATTTCCGCCCCTGTGGCTCGCTCCCCTCTCCCAGGCAACTCCCCCGGGACTGCTCCCCCGCCATCCGCTTCAGCCGCGGCTGCTCCCCCGCCATCCGCGCGTGGCGCGGCTGCGCCTGGCCCCGCGCATGACGCCTGCGCGGGTCGGCAATCGAACAGGTGGAACCCTCTGATTGGTCGGCGCGAAACCCGCTCATCACCCGCGCAGTTCCCGGAAGCCTCTCCCCTTCCGCCCGCGCTAGCATCCCCGCCTGCCCCCTGTCGCCTCTCCGCCCCCGCGTCTTCCCCCATTCCCCCTTTCCCCGCGGATTCCCTAAGCAGTGCGCGCGCTAGAAGCTTCCACCGGACGCGCGCCGAGCTTTCTGTCTGGAGCGAGCCACTCCTATCGCTCGCTCCCTTACTGACGTCATCAGCTGCAGCAGTCCGATTTGGCATTCTGGCCTCTTCGTATGTGCGGCTGAAAATTTCTCACGTCAACTTGTGCTGGTTGATCGACTAGTTACAGCCCTCATCGCTGGTAGTCAACTCGAGACATACAACTCCGTACACTGCTGCATTTTCCGTGAGCTTGTTTGTGTGATTTCGGTTTTAGTTGCTGGGCGACGTTAGGTTGTACATGTCTCACACATGTTCGGTTCTTTATCGTAGCTCAGAACGGTTCCACACGGTGGGAAGCGGTTTTCAAGGTTTACCGTTCTGCACCGTGACGAAATTTACTTGACCGCAGTGAGCGTACAGAAAGCTGTACAGTGCACAACCTGACGTCGGCCTGGTTGACACTCTAGAGAGCGAATGTCAAGAACAGCACTCAAATATTGCCCTTCATTTTGACAGTAATTATTTTCTAACATAGTGTAAGAAAAATTCCTCTTCCTTACTTCGCATCCCTGCTCAACGCGTACATCACTGTAGCACCACAGTCAGCACCGTTACCACTCGCAACCCTCGCATCGACAATCTGCCCGCCACCTTCGCACATCGCACCCCGACCTCACGGCTCGGCGGGTAACCCGCGCTCCGGGCCTCCGCTTCGACACTTTTTCCCAACCTCAGTCCCAGGCAGGGCTCTCGTTATCAGACCATTTTGGTCTGATGGTCTGATTTTCAGACTCATTTTTTTATATCCATCTGATTTTCCAATCTAGATCAGACAAAACAATTGTTTTGCCTGGGGGACCCGTCTGACAGAATCAGACGCCCTCAGATCCTAGCAAGAGCCCTGGTCCCAGGCCCGTCGCGCGACAACCACAGTCCATTACCGTTACCACAGTAGTTTCGCTATATATTCTTCGCTCATGCCTTCGCTCATTGTACTCTTGCTTCGATAGTGCAATTCTCGTTCGTTCACTCCATTGCACTCGTAACATGAATATTTTTAAAAGTGTAACGCTTTTCAAAATTTCGTATTTTGAAAGCGAAGCAGTCTGTAATGTAGGAATGGGCAGCGACGAACCGCGCTAAACGCCCGTTTTGGAGTACAAAACGTGGGCTGGAGGTCATTTCCCTCCACCCACGTCTCTCATTTTCAAACGGTTTAGCCGATTTTCCCGCCCACCCACCCCTTGAAATGTGTTAGCACATTAGTCTGATAGGCTGCTTGGATTTCAAATTGTACTAAACCCATTTGAAATGAGACGATGCCATTGCTACATGAAAGAAGGCAAGCTTTCTAAATACTTGGTATTCAGAGCCTACGACCTCTTCTCGGACCGCACCCACACCTTTGCTTCCCCACTATCTCAATTTTTGGGGAGGGTAGACGTCCCTCAGCGACACAGCACCGCCGCTCGTAGTGCTCTCTCGTAAGCACGCACGGCCACGACTGAGGCTCTCGCTGAGCTCGCCCGACACCCCCGCCATGGCCGAATTCACGCTCGCCACATTGACGCAGGAGCAGCTCGACCGTCTGGTGCGCCAACTCGAGGATTCGGCGCTCGAAATTGCGACGCTCACGGCGGAACGTGACTCCGCGCGTCAGCAATCAACGATGAACACTCCAGCGCCACCACACGCACCGACAAATGCATCTGCACAATCAGACGAGCCGATCGTCATCTCGTCCGGCACACCAACACAAAACAACAGCATGGGACAGCGCTCAGGCGCAGCCAGCGATGGCGCCGCCCAGCCGATGCCTGGCATGGGAGGAAACAGGGTCGCACCAAGCCCGCGGGAGCCTCGCGAAGCCCGTCGGCACGAGGAGTTCGCGGCGACAAGTGGCGAACAGGCCATCATGGCACTAATGCCACAACGCCCGCCCTGTTTCGACCCGAGCCAGCGTGGAGGTCCGACGGTTCAATCGTGGGTCTTCACGATGAACGTCTTCTTCGACGCGAATTACGTCGAGTCGGACGCAGCGAAGATTCGGTATGCAGTTTCGCTGCTAAGGGGCCCCGCCATGGACTGGTGGCGAGTCATCGTGACGTCGCCACGCGCCTACGAGCCACCGTCGCAAGAGGAAGGGCCCACGGGTCCAGCTGTCACCTGGAGTTCATTCTGCGAGACCGCCCAATACAGCACGTGGGATGCGTGGTGCGCAGGGCTTCGGGCGAGCTTCGAGCCGATCGCGGCTTCTATTTCGGCGCGTAAGAGATTGCGCACTTGGCGGCAGCTCGGGTCGGTTCAAGATTACACGAGCGGTTTTCTCGCACTTTGCGAGCAGGTCGGCTACATGCACGAAGCGGAGCGGGTGGACCGTTACGTCGGAGGGCTGAAGCCGGATATCTCGCACGAAATCATGCTGCGCGGACTCTCAAACTTCAACGAGATTCTCGCGCTCGCCGAGAAACTCGACATTCTACGCCGACCGAGACCGGGGTCCTACTACGGACATCGTCCTCGGGGACCGATCAAGCACGCCACTGTAAACGCTGTTGCAACGAATGCAGCTGCCGCACCGTTTAAGGGGCGCTGCTTTGCTTGCAACAGGCCGGGCCATCGCAAGAGCGAATGCCCAGAGGAGCTAAGGCGCCGCGGAGCAGAGCAGGGAAGGGAGTCTCAGAGGCAGGGAAACGCCAGCAGTCAGTAGAAGTTGGGCCAACTACTGACGAGACTGCCTGCTCGCCCAACCGCACCGACCCTCACCGAGTCACAGTACCGATTCACGCCATCGATCGGGCTCGGATGAATAAGGAGGGTACAACGACGGATTGCCCAGTACTGATCTACGGGAAAATACAGGGAGCAGTAGTGAAGATTTTTATCGACGGAGGAGCAAGCCACAGTTTAGTTAATACCGCAACCGCACGAAAACTGCAGCTGACATTTAGCCGTTGCTTACCGGAGATAGACGCACGCTTAGTCGACGGCACGCCACTGGCCATACGGGAAAAGGTAGAGAGAGTCAAAGTCTGCTGCGGGGGAAATTTCGGGTTTACACAGGAAATGCTCGCAACGACACTGGATGGGCACGATATTTTACTGAGACGTGATTGGCTGCGACGATATAACCCGCGAATTGACTGGACGACGGGTAGCTGCACCGTGCGAAGTAGTGGTAACTGGGTCGAGCTACCTCGCTGGCAGTCACCCGAGTCTTCAACGGTACACGTCAACGCTATCACAATGAAACGGGTTGTCGCCGCTGGAGCTGACGTGTACGCAGTAGATATAGCATTAGTAGGAGAAGCGGAGCAGCCGAGCGATTTTCAGAAACTGTTGGCAGCAGTACCGCCCGAACTACAGGAACTGTTGAAACGGTTCCCGGGGATTTTTCCAGACGACTTACCGGAAGGGCTGCCACCTCAGCGGGCGCATGATCATAGGATCGAGTTAGAACCGGGGGCACAGCCAACTGTACAGCGCCAGTTCAGACTGACACAGCCCGAGCTCGACGAACTGAGGAAGCAGTTAGATTATTTGTTAGAGAAGCAGTTTATTCGACCAAGTTCGTCACTGTTCGCCGCACCGATACTGTTCACACCGAAAAAAAGACGGAGGGTTTCGCATGTGCATCGATTACCGAGCGCTCAACAGGGTAACAGTCAAGTCGCGGTACCCCATTCCCCGCGCCGACGAACTGATCGACCAACTGCGAACAGCACCGGTGTTTTCGAAAATAGACTTACGGGGGGGTTACCATCAGATTCGGGTCGAACCATCGGACTGCGCCAGTTCAGACTGACACAGCCCGAGCTCGACGAACTGAGGAAGCAGTTAGATTATTTGTTAGAGAAGCAGTTTATTCGACCAAGTTCGTCACTGTTCGCCGCACCGATACTGTTCACACCGAAAAAAGACGGAGGGTTTCGCATGTGCATCGATTACCGAGCGCTCAACAGGGTAACAGTCATGTCGCGGTACCCCATTCCCCGCGCCGACGAACTGATCGACCAACTGCGAACAGCACCGGTGTTTTCGAAAATAGACTTACGGGGGGGTTACCATCAGATTCGGGTCGAACCATCGGACTGCGCCAAGACAGCATTTAGGACTAGGTACGGGTCGTTTGAGTACACGGTGATGCCTTTCGGGCTGACCAACGCGCCCGCAACATTTCAGATGACCATGAACGAGGCGTTTAGGCCACTCTTAGATAAATGCGTGATAGTTTACCTCGACGACATCCTCGTCTACAGTCGCGACAAGCAACAGCACTTAGCGGATCTCGAAGCAGTATTTAAAGTTTTAGAGGAACATCGGTTACTCACCAAGGGCTCTAAGTGCGAGTTTTTTCGGGACAGACTAGAATTTTTGGGGCACGTTATTTCGGAGGCTGGAGTTGAAATCGACCCAAAGAAGCTGGATACGGTAAAAGCGCGGCGTCCCCCGACGAACATCACGGAACTGCAGAGTTTTTTAGGGTTCGTTAATTATGTTCGTCGGTTCGTCCCCGACATGGCACAGTTGACTGCCCCGCTGACGGATTTACTGCGAAAGGGGGTCGTTTTTACGTGGGGGGAGAAAGAGCATGCTGCCTTCTCTGCCCTGAAAAATGTTCTCTGTTCACCGCCCGTCCTGCGCATCGCCGACCCACACCGCCCCTTCGAGGTTGTTACAGACGCAAGCGACATCGCCATTGGAGCCGTACTGCTACAGGACTTCGGCAACGACCTACAGCCCATCGCATACGAGTCACGAAAACTGCATCCGCCCGAGCGAAATTACCCGATACACGACCGCGAAATGCTCGCGATCGTGCATGCGTTCAAAGTGTGGCGCTGCTACTTGACCGGCGCAGGCGTGACAGTACGGACAGACCACCGATCACTACAGTACCTCCGCGCACAGCCCCACCTCAACCCACGACAGATTCGGTGGCTCGATTTCCTCGAGTCAAACTTCCACTACACAGTCACCTATAAAAAAGGAGCCTCAAACATCGCCGACGCACTGACCCGCCCCACTGCCCAGATCCACGCGATACTACTCGCCCAGACCAGCCCGCTACTGACAGGACTATTTACCCACGGATATCAAACGGACCCATTCTTCACAGGAGGAAATTCGCAGCAGTTCGCAGCAGCCAAGGGAGTCTATTACGTAAAAGCCGGGACCGACCGCATCTGGGTACCAGGGTACACACTGCTACGGGAATTACTATTACAAGAGGCACACGACGGGGTTACCTCGGGACATTTCGGGGTAGAGAAAACACGGCAGCAGCTGCATCGGTATTATTACTGGCCCGAAATGTTGACCGACGTGCAGCGACACGTGGCATCGTGTCCCACTTGCCAGATCATGAAGTCAACACGGAAGCGGCCGGCGGGACAGTTGCAGCCAATCCCACCTCCAAAGCGTGCTTGGCAGCAGGTGACGATGGACTTCGTCACGGGGTTACCGGCCGGGGCGAGTGGGAATGACGCGATCCTGGTCGTCGTCGATCGACTGACGAAAATGGCACACTTCGCAGCCTGCAAAAAATCAATCACAGCCGAAGAAACAGCCCGCCTCTTCATCTCTACCGTCGTTCGACTGCACGGGATACCAGCATCAATCATCAGCGACAGAGACACGAAATTCACTAGCAACTTCTGGCGGAACCTGTGGCAGCAGTTCGGCACGCGACTACAGTTTAGTTCATCGTACCACCCCGGAACAGACGGACAGACAGAACGGACAAATCAGACCATGGAACAGCTCATCCGGGCCACGTGCGACGACCCAAACACGTGGGAACAGCAACTGCCACTCATCGAATTCGCATACAACAACGCCCCATCCGCCACGACCCAACAGTCACCGTTTTACCTGAATTACGGACAAGACCCAACAGTAACCATGACCCCGAATCCCGACAACCCGGTTCCACGCGCGCAACAGTTCGCCGAAATTTTGCAAGCAGCACGGACCAGGGCAGCAGACGCAATTAAAAAAGCTAACATCATCGCTAAACGCAACGCCGACCGCCACCGCAGACCCGTCACTTACCAGCCCGACGACTTAGTTTTACTTGACACTCAGAACCTCCGACTGCCCATCACTCCGAAACTCCGCCCCCGATACTGCGGGCCATTTCGCATAAGCCACATGCTTACACCCGTCACCGCCCACCTCCTCCTCCCTGCTGACTGGTACGTCAGCCCCTCATTCCACGTCAGCCTACTTCGCCCTTACGTCCCGTCCACGAGCCAACTGCCACGCAATCGCCCAACCAGCATGACAAGACCACCAACTGAACCAATCATCACCCCCGAAAAAATCCTGAGTCACAGAGTTCGCGACCCTCGAGGAGCCCGAAGGATCGAGTTCTTACTCCGCTGGAAGGACCGTACACCCACCGAAGACAATTGGGTTCCCCTGGACAGAATCGAAAACCACCCCGTCCTCACCGAGTATCTGCGCAGCCGAAATTTCAGGGATGTACACGCACTCTCGTAAGGAAGACCTCCTTAAGGAGGGGGGTAGTGTAAGGAAAATTCCTTTTCCTTACTTCGCATCCCTGCTCAACGCGTACATCACTGTAGCACCACAGTCAGCACCGTTACCACTCGCAACCCTCGCATCGACAATCTGCCCGCCACCTTCGCACATCGCACCCCGACCTCACGGCTCGGCGGGTAATCCGCGCTCCGGGTCTCCGCTTCGACACTTTTTCCCAACCTCAGTCCCAGGCCCGTCGCGCGACAACCACAGTCCATTACCGTTACCACTGTAGTTTCGCTATATATTCTTCGCTCATGCCTTCGCTCATTGTACTCTTGCTTCGATAGTGCAATTCTCGTTCGTTCACTCCATTGCACTCGTAACACATAGTAACGAATACGTATATTTCATACAATCAAACTCTTTACAGAAGAAAGGGAATGATAGCCCATCTGCTTGCTGGATAGTCGTCCATCTTTTTTCTATACCATTGCCTCGTTGCAATGCTTCGTCCACACAGGTAGAATAGTGTGAACAAGAACTCCACCACACCTAACACAGTCTGGAAATGATACAGAGCAGTGACGTGGGAGGGACGTCACGTGAATGAGTCAATATACCAACTCAGTACACTTAAACATAAATGCAACAGAGATTGTGAAAATCAACAATTGGACAAAACATAAGCCCGTCAGCATGTAACAAAGGTGTGTTACGATTTTACATGGCAGAGAGCAAGTGACTCACCTGAGACATCAAGGCAACCCCCAGGAAGTCGATGCATTCAAAGAGGTAGTGCGGGCAGGTCACCCATTCAAATAAGCCACCATGAGGGACGCGGTATTCGTGACTGCCTGGTGGTGACATGTAGGACACATAGATGTAGTTACAGGAACTGATGAGGGTTACTTTTGAGTCGTTTCATTTAGAATCTAAGACACATGGACGCAGCTTCGGGGATTGACACAGAGGTTAAGCATGCAATAAAACAGGCAGTGTAGTCGGCAGGGAGACGGTTAGGAAAGGACGTACCATCAGAGCGCAGCCGAGTGAGCAACCAGTGATGGTAAAAGTTCCCAGCAATGCCAATGAGGAAGAGTAGCAGGCCAAGGGGCATGAGATTCACAGTAGGCGCAACACTGCAGGGAGCAGCCGCACTGGCACCAGCAGCAGCGGTAGAAGCAGCAGCGGTGACGGTGGCGGCAGCAGCAGCAGTTGCAGCAGCAGTGGTGGCACGGGAGGGGAGAGTAGCAGCAGCAGCGGTGAGCCATTGGGACGAAAGGAGGACGTAGGCAAGGGTGCAGTATCCAAGCATGATGAACACTGTTGTAACCAGGCAAGTGGTGCCAGAGAAACGATGCAGGAAGAGAGTCTGATTCGGGATGGGGAAGCAGGGGGAGGGAGAGAAAAGGATAAGGGAGAGGGGAAGAGAGAGGGATAAGAGAGTTGGGAATAAGAGTTAGGAAGAGATAGTGGGAAGAGAGAGAAGAAGGGGAGAGAAGGACAGAGAGTGAAGATGGGTGCGAATGGTCAGCAGGATCACAAATAGCAGTTGTCAAAGCAAAAACAGTAACAAATCAACCAAGTGCTAAGAGCAGTCAATGTACTAGAAGCAGCAGAGCCCACGATCGGTAACAAATCTGTTCACACAAACCCCTGAAAACAACCTTCTACTTACTTCCAGGCATCGCTTGGAATAGTGCACCAGGCAGGCCGCACAGACCAGCACCAGGCGCCACTGTTCACTTGCAATCGCTGCTACTAGCTGCTCCCACACACCCATCTGTCCCTCCCACCCGGGCTTCCCAGTCCCAGCAGGAGCAGGCATCCAAGAGGCAACGGTTGGTGGGAGCGGAGAGGGAGAGTGAGGGAGCATGTGTGTGGCGCGGAGGAGGTGGAGGGCAGGCGAGAGTCCCAGGGCGGCTGAAAGGAAGAGAGCAGCGATGAGTGCTGCTGGGAGGTAGAAGAGGAGAAGGCCCACACGAGAGGGTATCTGACAGGGGTGGGGTGGGGTTGGGAAGAGGGTTGTGGAGAGAGTTGGTAGCAATTTCAGCCCGAAATGCTAAAAAGAATGCGAGAATAGTTGTGGGGAAGGAACATGTGCATGTGAGGGGACTCTGGCAATGCAGTGGAACGGGAAGGCGTGCGTGTGGTATGTGAGACGCACGCACACCACGATCTCGCTAGTGTCTCAGCTTGCTGGCATGCTTGTATGCTCGCACACATGATGGCAGGATGATGTAAGGAGTCACCTGAATTGACTTCCACTTCGCAGTGGAGGCGAATTTGGAGTATCCGAGGTTGAATCCCAGCAGCTCACATGCTGCTTGCACTGCAGCCGTCGCCACCAGCTGCCAGCAGAGAGAGAGAGAGAGAGAGAGAGAGAGAGAGAGAGAGAGAGAGAGAGAGAGAGAGAGAGAGAGAGAGAGAGAGAGAGAGAGAGAGAGAGAGAGAGAGAGAGCAAGCGAGAGGCGTCAGACGACTCAAACACCACAGCAAATAGCAGAGTTGCTGTCACATAAGGTTAGTGCGCTCACGGTGGCGTGCTTAATCTGGCAGAGTAACTTGACAAGTGACAGCCTCGGCGATGGGCCTAGTAGTGAAATAGCCAGCAGAGAGCGACGAACTTGGTTGCCACAAGGACATCCAACGATAGAAGTTTGTTGAGGAAATAAACTAAGAACCGACGATACTCTAGCAAATAGTTCGGCTCGTGCACAAGGTTAGCGCGTTTTGTATGGCGTGCTTGGCTTGGCCGGAAAAAAAAAAAAAAAAAAAAATCAAGAATTTTTATCTCACCTGGATCACCAGGAAGCCATAGATGGAGGGAAGCAGTGAGAGCGGGAAGAAGTATGCCGTCCAGCCAGCAGGCAGCATGGACGGCTGAGAGCAGGGACCGAGAGCCCACGGCACGCTGTACGCCGCGCCACTTGCGCTGGAAACCGCATCCTCGAAGCAGCCAGGCTCGCCAGCCATGTTAATGGGCTTGTTTCACTAGCTGCTCCGTTCGCCCCTGCCCGAGAAGTACCGCCTGTGAGAGGCTGCAACACGCACGAGTGGAGCAAGATCGCAGTCGACGAGGCAGTGGCGATACGGTAGGTGTGGCAGTGGCCGAAATTCTAAGCAGCCTCCTCGTTCAAGAGATTTGTTGGTGTGACATTATGTGTACTAAAATACCCCGTTCTCCTAGTTCTGTGATCCTCGCCCTGGAAGTATGCGCTGGCATGTGTTCCCGTGACCCACCGTGTCAGGAATGGTGGATTTCATGGAATCGAGGCGACTCGACACGGACGATGCATTGCGATGCGACTCGCGATCGGGAAAACTTCTCCGGGTTGATCGTCCCTAGGGCCTGACAAAAACGCCACCGCTGCAGCAGGTGCAGCAGGTGCTTGCTTGCTGTCTGCTGGTTGGGATGGCACGTGGAGATTCGAAAACGTGGAAACGTCAACAGCAGATTTGCTCGTTCGAGTCATCGAGAAGACTTTGTTACGGAGTATCGTTTGGTCATGACTCAGGAAACTGGTAATTATTATTCACAGCAAAAATGCAAGATCAATAGGAAAGAAGATGCCAGCACAACAACATATATCAGAAGCATGGCACCTTCAAAGCACACTACCTTGACCAACACTATAATGAAGAACGTTGAATCAAAACTGTGTTACCACACAGGTCGGGCACCCTACTCTAAAGCCATTTAACCCAGCATGAAGTGAAGCTAAAAAAATCAAGCTGCCTGAGCCTCTGCCTCATGGGACTGCACTCCAACCAGGCGAGCATAATCCACCCACCTGCGGAAAGGAAGAAGAGGACGAGGACGAGAATGAGAAAACATATATTTTCTTGGGCTTGTACAAAGAGACTCTACAAGGGATGATGGGGTAGGAAGTTGATACAGTTGGAACTTACAAGAGGGAGCCAAGATAGGTGTTGAGGGTACGGATACAGAAAGAAGCTCCAGAGAGGGCAATCTTGTGGTTGCGAAGAAGAGGATCCAGCATGCGTTGCTCAATTACCCCCGCAAGTATTTGATATCTGCACACATCAAAATAGCAAAGCACAATTGTAACGTTTGAACAATCAAAGACTCCTCATTTACAATATCAATCCACAATAGTTGCAGAGGTAGCCATTCATAGCACAAACTCACCTCAAGTTGCTCGAGACGGCCATGTATGCACCATACGCAACACTTGTTGCCACCAAAGGAAGCTCCCCCTCGCCCTTCACCACCTCCTTGCCAGTAGCAGCAGCCTCTTTCTTCTTGCCAGCAGCAACCAGTGCATTTGTGACACCAGTACCAATCTGCATAGAATGAGGGACGTAGTTCAGCAGCCATACATCCCAGCGTGTTTCACAATGTAGTGCCAATTATGCACAAATGGAAGACACATGCATCGAAGCTTGTGATCACTCACCAAGGACGACACTGTTCCCACGGCCATTAGCTTCCCGCCATTTCTCTGCAAAAGAAAGGGAGCAAAGAATACCAGAGAGATCATTTCGGAATAGTATGTTTCCGAATCACCAAAATTCTTCAGGACAGTCAAGCCGGTATGACACGCAAACGCCGACTTGGTACAAGTGACGATTGTGTTTCCTACATTCAACCACTTACCACGACACAGCCCACTCGTTGCAAAAGATTGTACTTGGCTCCTCCCAGCGCCATCTGGAAATGAGATAACACAGAAGGACGTAGAAGGATCAGTCATGGGTAGCGAAAAGGTAGCTTCAGATAAAATAAACGCCCACCTTAATAACAGAGAATACCGTAACAGACCAATCATACCTGGAAGGCATTGTCAGGGCAACGCGCGAAGAACGATGCGATCTTGTTGCCCTTGATAATGGCAGGAGCGCGCAGCGCAATGGTGGGAGCTGGCAGGTAAACCAGCATGAAGTCCGCGAAGAGCGCCATTACCTGATGGGAAACGGGAGCGGGGAAAAAGTCAACGTTCAGATGCAAGAAACTGGATCGGAACGCCATTAAAACGACGAAATAGCGATGGAACTCGAGACGCAAGTGGGACCAAAGTCAAGGAGTTGTTTCGATTGAAAGTTTAATGTACATGAATACCCGATCCGAAGCACGCAATCGGGGTTTGACTTACGATATCGGCGATCACGAAGTTGATCTCCTTCATGAAATTCTCCTTTCGGCGATCATACTCGGCCAAAGTCTGGTACAGGAACAGAGTGCACAGCAACGGAACGAGACAAGCGTGACAATTAGGGAAATAATCATAAATAAGGATTGCGTCTTATCCATGTGGCGCGCTATCGATCACCAATTGTATCGTGTCATGGTAGCATTCACGCTAAGGCATGTTTGACAGGGCAAACTGGGTTCGCGGTTTCGTCAGGAATATCAACCAAGCACCGGAAAGGATTATACTTGAGCTAGGAAAGTGGATCACACTACTCTATCGTGAATCTAACATACCTTAGTGAACATTCCGACGCCGCACTCGAAGAAGACTTTAAGGAAGAAAAGGTCGTCCGCCAGAAGGCGTTCTTGGAACCCAGACACGCGCACCAGGCGTCCCAGAATCGCGGACTTCTCCATTGCGGTAAATCGCTCCATAATAGCACCAGGAACTCGACCGGCCAAGACTGCATCTGCGAGCTCCTTGGGAATGGACTCGACGCTCTTCCCCAAAGCAGCCAGCACGGCAAGGGATTCGGATCGGTTCCGCTCACCGTCGCCGCCACCGCCGCCGTTACCACCGCCACCGCCACTGCCACCGCCTCCGCCTCCGCCTTTGCCGCTTGGTCCACTGAACGGACCGCCTCCGCCGATCTCGACGAAGTTCTCAGAAGCCACCGCTCCCGGCGGGGTGAGCCGCTTGGAGGATTCGGATGACGGCGGGAAAGCGAAGGTGGAAGAAGAGGAGAGAGAGTTGTCGTGGGACTCAGCGCCTGAAAGAGCACAGACGAATCTCGGCGAGCTTTTCGCCGAAGCGATCATTGTCACACGGCATACTTGTCCGCTGCGTTGACGAAGAGAGACGGACGATTTAGAAGCAGCGAAGCCTGTGTTCAGGGTGGCCCTTGCAGGAATGACTGCCATTGCCTCCATTGTGGCTTGGTTGCTTGTCGGCCAGACGATGATGGTTTAAGGCTTAATAATTAAAGGCTTAATTCTATCGAGCAAAAACGAAACTTGGGAAAAATGGCTGAACGATGAAAGGGATATCGACGAATTGTTAAACACCTGACTTGAACAACAAAATTGAGACTGATCTGTGTTGGACCGGTGTATTCAGCTCTCCAGATGCAGGTTACTGGGAAGATCGAGGAACGGTGCTGGTCCTGCTAGTGTGTAGAGCGAGTCTGCACTAGATGGCTAGAAGTTGGATCAGTTGATTCACTGACAAGCGGAGTGGTGCAGAGGGCGAAAATTGGATGCGTTTTCTACTGTATGTTGTCGCCTCACCTCGCCACGCCAACCATCCCCAAAGAATTCCGCCTTTGGGGGCTCCGCGCTCCCTGTACCGCATCCTTCCAACGCGCGCGCACTCTCCGCTTGCGATTACCGTCGGATAGGCGGTTGATCCAAACCTGCGATGTTGGAGATGGCGATGACGCACGGGTGGTGCTCCTGGTTGCTTGCTTCGTTGTGCTGGCACGCGCTTCGGAGGCTTACCCGTCAGCCTGCGAATGGGGGAAGGCAGCTTCTGAAGACGTGTTTGGTGTGGGCGAATGTCAGCGCAAGTTTGGCGGAGGGGGATTGGACGAGACTCTGCGTCTGCGGTGGAGGGGTCAGAACCTTTTTGTGCTCCGGGGCAGAAAGAAAGTCAGTCAACTGAAGTCACCAACAAAAGCGAATTAAAACTACTCTTTCCTGGTGGAAACTGCAGCTACAGTGACTCAAACCTGACTCAAATTGCCAGTATCCAGTGTGCGGCGGTTCGGAAAAAGGTCCCTCGAAAACCTGTTATAGAATCCGCACTCTTGGACATCCAGATCGCCTCGAAAACCAGCCTAAATAGTTCTCAGGGAACTGTGTCCGCGACGCAGATTGTGCTGTGCTGGCGCAATTGTTCCCCAGCAGCCACGGAAAGTGGCACGTACTTGTGAAGTGTAGACAGTTGGAAAGCAAAATTGGCTGCTAAGTGCGATTCCCAGCTTACTAGGGTCGTCTGACATGCGGCCCTTGGTGACATCGATGAGGCGGGATGGTGGAGAGGGGACGATAGACAAGGGCCGTGATGAGTGAGTGAGCGAAGCCGAATCGCTGTCATGAGTAGTTTGGTGAGGCGAATATGTTTTGGGACTGGGAGTAGAGACTTGGGGCCGGTGTTGGACAAAGGTAGATCGTAGGTATGTCGAGCTGGCGACATGGTATTTGCACATAATAGTATCCCCAAGAACCGGAAATAGATGATTGGACGGCACAGCCGAAAGCTTGGGAGTGGGAGACGCCACATCATTGATGCCCTAATCGGGTTTCAATTGGAAGTTCAAAATTCTCTTGCACGTTCCCCACACCAAGGAAATGGCTTCATGACACGTGTGAAACATGGAGAACACCTTTCCATACATACTCGATTGGGAATACATCCGAACTCGCTGTTGTCACGTCACCATACCAGTCCTTTTTTAATGCGATACACCTGTTCCAGGTGCATATTTTTTATTCCCTCGACCTGCATACATTCCGTTGTATCTTAAAGCCCGAGTCTAGAATGGCAATGTTTCATAAACACTGAACTTGAAAAGGGTTGCGCAAAGGTTGACGAGAGAAAAATTCGCCGGAGGGAGTTGGCGAACGCGGAATGCGGAACAGTGTATCGCAAACACTAACGACAAAACCAAACCCAACCACTCTCATGTAGCTCACAACACAGATTTTCGGGAAGTCCACAAGTGCACTCTTGGAGCAGGCTGAGAAAAGCGTGCGTAAGTACCAGTTAGTTAGACCATCAGTGTTAGGAAACTAAGTACCCAGACTAAAATAGCTAGGTATACCATGTGAGGATATATACTTTTAGGACGGAATCGGGAGGAATCCGAGGACCGAGGGAGGGAATGTGGCTCGAATGCGAGTGTGAAGCACGGAGATACTGTGCGGCACGAGATAAGAAATTAGAGCGTTGTCGACCACGCTTCCCCCGTCCGTCAATCTCGCATCCACCGTCCGTCGCCCTCGCTTCCCCCTTCCGTCGCCCTCGCTTCCCCCATCCGTCGCCATAGCTTCCCCGCCCATCGCCCTCGCTTCCCCCTCCCATCGCACTCGCTTCCCCCGCCCATCGCCCTCGCTTCCCCTGCCCATCGCCCTCGCTTCCCCCTCCCATCGCACTCGCTTCCCCCTCCCATTGCCCTCGCGCCCACCTCCTGTCGCCCTCGCTTCCCCCTCCCATCGCCCTCGCTTCCCCCGGCTCACTCTGTTTCCCCTGCTCATTCTCCTCCCACCGGCTCACTCTGTTTCCCCTGCTCATTCTCCTCCCCCCGGTTCACTATGTTTCCCCTGCTCATTCTCTTCCCCTTTGCTTGTTTCCCCTGCTCATTCTCCCCCCGGCTCACTCTGTTTCCCCTGCTCATTCCACTCTGTTTCCCTTGCTCATTCTCTTCCCCTTTGCTTGTTTCCCCTGCT
The DNA here is from genome assembly GCA_947471745.1 of Closterium sp. Naga37s-1. Taxonomy (NCBI): domain Eukaryota; kingdom Viridiplantae; phylum Streptophyta; class Zygnematophyceae; order Desmidiales; family Closteriaceae; genus Closterium; species Closterium sp. Naga37s-1. The sequence goes on along the minus strand of CANJKZ010000342.1, from coordinate 723,555 downwards.
CATTCTCCCCCCGGCTCACTCTGTTTTCCCTGCTCATTCCACTCTGTTTCCCCTGCTCATTCTCTTCCCCTTTGCTTGTTTCCCCTGCTCATTCTCCCCCCGGCTCACTCTGTTTCCCCTGCTCATTCCACTCTGTTTCCCCTGCTCATTCTCTTCCCCTTTGCTTGTTTCCCCTGCTCATTCTCCCCCCGGCTCACTCTGTTTCCCCTGCTCATTCTCCGCCCCCCGGCTCACTCTGTTTCCCCTGCTCATTCTCCCCCCGGCTCACTCTGTTTCCCCTGCTCATTCCACTCTGTTTCCCCTGCTCATTCTCTTCCCCTTTGCTTGTTTCCCCTGCTCATTCTCCCCCCGGCTCACTCTGTTTCCCCTGCTCATTCTCTTCCCCTTTGCTTGTTTCCCCTGCTCATTCTCCCCCCGGCTCACTCTGTTTCCCCTGCTCATTCTCCGCCCCCCGGCTCACTCTGTTTCCCCTGCTCATTCTCTTCCCCTTTGCTTGTTTCCCCTGCTCATTCTCCTCCCGCCGGCTCACTCTGTTTCCCCTACTCATTCTCTTCCCCCTGCTCATTCTCTTCCCCCTGCTCATTCTCTTCCCCCTGCGCACTCTCTTCCCCCTGCTCATTCTCTTCCCCCTGCGCCCTCTCTTCCCCCTGCTCATTCTCTTCCCCCTGGTCACTCTCTTCCCCATTGCTAATTCTGTTTCCCCCTGCTCACTCTCCACTCTGTAAAGCTGCTGCTGCCTGCTACCTGCTACATGGCTTACCTGCTACTCAGCCATGTCACATCTTATTTCCTGGTTTGTGTTTTTGCAGGCCCTCTATGCATCTGGTTGTGGTGATGTGTTGGTGTTTGATAGTACCACGATGACTAGCCATGCCATGTATTGATGTTGGATGCTTTGTTATAATACAAACCCTGAGCTTAGGAGCGGCCATACACATGACATGACCACTACAAAAGGGTGCAACAGAGAAATTACTTTCTTTTTTTTTGTCTAGGAACAAATGACTATCAACACAAAGAAGACAGCTAGGCAATGTAATGCCTTTTACCCACTC
>CANJKZ010000342.1:615000-717500 GCA_947471745.1 Closterium sp. Naga37s-1 | reverse complement strand
ACGAGGAGCTGAGAGGAAAAGGGAGGTGGGGAGGAGTTTATTTAGCCAGTGTTGGGCAAGTTGTGCAGCATGGGAGCAGTAAATTCACAAACCCTCTCACCTCACATGCCCTTCTTGCTCTCCCCTCCCCTCCCCCTCCCCTCTCCCTCCACTCCCCCTCCCTTCCCCCTCCCCTCCCCCTCACCGTCCCCTTGTCCCTGTACCCATCGCACCCCTCACCTCTTCCATGTGCTGTGCAGTGTTCAGCATCACAAACTTCACAAACCCTCCACCACGTTTAGTGACCATCTTGCTGTCCCCTCTCCCCCTCTCCCACTTCCCCTCCTCTCCCCGTACCCATTAAGGACCCTCACCTCTTCCATGTGCTGTGCAGTGTTCAGCATCACAAACTTCCAAACCCTCCACCACCATCGATGACCACCCTGCTATCCCCTGCCCTCACCCTTGCCCTTTCCACTTTCTTTCTGTACCCATCGCACCCCTCACCTCCTCCATGTGCTGTGCAGTGTTCAGCATCACAAACTTCACAAACCCTCCACCACCATCCTCCTCCCCCTGCCCGCCTTCCTCCGTTCCAACCCCCACCCCACTCCCACTCCCCCCCTCCCTCTCCTTCGCCCCCGTGTTCTTGCCACGAAAGCTGCTGTTATAGCTGTGCTTGCTGTGGTTGGTGGGATGGTTCGGGGTGGGAGCGGGCGACAGCAGCACACGCCCGTCTGCATTGGCGCTGCAGAGAGAGGAGAAGAACTCGGCAAACGCACGGAAGGCGCTCACTCCAATGCTGTGCTGCGACGGCTGAGGAGAGGAGGTGGAAGAGGAGGGGGTGGTGCTGCTGCTGCTGCTGTTGGTGGTAGTGGTGTTGGTGGGAGTGAGAGTCTTGAGCAGGACTGACTCGCCATAGGAGCTGATCTGTTGACAATTGTAAGGTTGAGGTTGGGACACGGGAAACGTTTGGGGAGGAAACAGGGAGGAGGGACAACGAGACAGGGTGGGAATCAGAAGGTGGAGAAGGAGTGGGTATAGTTTTCAGAAGGGCTGGCTTGATCACCTGGTGTGCATGCACGTAGTGGTGAAGGTTTTTTAGACGTCTCAAAGCTCGAAACGCACTCTCGGAACGCGTCAAAACCCGAGCCCATCATTGATTGAACGCCCATCACCTTGTGGGCTATGTTGGAGGCTTGCACGTAGTGGTGCAGCTTGAAGAGGTTGATGTTGTCGACAGCCAGGGAGAAGAGGAACTCGTCTATGCCCTGCATGCCTGGCGGTGTGTGCGACGGCGAGAGGGAAAAGAAAGGGAAGGGGCGGATGGGGCGGGCACAAGCGGGAGGTAAGGGCAGAAGGATGAGGACGCTTTGAAGAGGTTGATGTTGTCCACCGCCAGGGAGAAGAGGAACTCGTCTATGCCCTGCATGCCTGGCGGACGCGAGAGGGTGGGGAAACGGATGGGGCGGGCACAAGAGGGAAGAAGCGCGCAGAAACGTGTTGACTCTTGAAGAGGTTGATATTGTCCACGGCCAAGGAGAAGAGAAACTCGTCTATGCCCTGCATGCCTGGGGGCGGCGAGAGGGAAGAGAAACGGATGGGGTGGGCACAAGAGGGAAGAGGGGGGGGCGGGGCGGGGCTTGTTGCGCTTGAAGAGGTTGATATGTCCTGCCCTGCCCGGCTACGGAGAAGAGAAACTCGTCTATGCCCTGCATGCCTGGCGGTGTGTGAAGAGAGGAGGGACCGACAGAGGGGACAACGGGGAGGGAGGGCTAACGGTGTGGTCCATGTAACTGTAAGAGACGCAGCAAACAAGGGCGAGGAGGAAATATGATTGTGCCCAGCATTGCCCAGTCGGGTGGAGACGGGAAGGAAGCGGAATGGATGGGCAGATGCGGGGCACACAATGGGGAAGAGCAACGGGGCGTGGCGTGGGGTACGAGAGGGACGGGAACGTGAGGGGAGAAGGAGAAGGAGAAGAGAGGAAAGAAGACGAGAGAGCACAAGCAATGCAATGAGGCAACTCACAGGGCTGTTTAGCGCTCGCGATGACAGCCCCAATGCCTCGCGCCACCACCTGCAGCTGCCGAACCTAAGGAGAGAGGATAACATACATCATCAATTCATCAACTCACGTGGCTGCTTAGCGCTCGCGATGACAGCCCCAATGCCTCGCGCCACCACCTGCAGCTGCAGCACATACCGCCGGTTCCCCGCTCCCAGCTTGTGCCTGAAGCGCTCCAGGTACCCCGCCAGCTGCGCCTGCACCAGATGCACCTGCCGCGCGGACAGGCTGCAGCTGTGCATGCCTGCCAGCGCGTCTGTAAGGTTGTGTGCCTCGTCCACCACTACCACACTGTTGCTCAGCACCCCATTGCTGCTATTGCTGCTATTGCTGCTGCTCCTGCTGCTACATGATGTCACGCCACCTGCTGCTCTCACTACTCCTGCTGTTGCTGCTGTTCCTGCTGTGCCTCCTCCTCCTCCGTGGCTGGCTGTTACAGCTCTCTCCCCTGCTCCCAGCAGGGCTTCTCTAGCGCCCTTGTGTAGCAGGGACTGGTATGGCAGCACAACCACGTCTGCTGCCCGTGCTGCTGCCCGAGCCGCGTAATACGGGCAGGTCTCCAGGCTGGCAGGGGTGCAGGGGCGGGGAGATTATACATAACCATTCGGTTCTGTATCAAAACAGAAGCTTGAACAAGGTGGCCGTGAAATAAACAACCAGGAGCTGATTTTAACTTCAGTGAAGCAGCAGTGGCAAGAAGCAAGAAGCAGCACATGGCATCCACCACCACCGTGCCCCCAGTTGGCCCAGGTCCTCTATGTCAGCTGGCGGTGCTGCCACGAGGTGCTGCAAGAAGACTATGGAGTCGACTCAGGTTCATGTTCGCTTCAATAGCAACAGCTCCACCCACCCACCCACCACACCCACCAACCCACCCACCCAGCACCCACCGTGATCCCAGGCGCCCCAGGTCCTCTATATCAGCCGGCGGTGCTGCCACAAGGTGCTGCAGGAACTGCTGCTGCCGCTGCGCCTTGCCCCAGTACGGACAGCCACAGGCAGACGCAGACGCGGATGCAGACGGGGATGTTCTCGTGCGGCCCTTGCTTGCTTGGTCCTGGAGCAAGGGGGTTCATACATGTGAGAGTGCGCAGAATGACTGGGTGCGTATGACGGAACTGCTGCTGCCGCTGCGCCTTGCCCCAGTACGGACAGCCACAGGTAGACGCAGACGCGGATGCGCGCGTGCGGTCCTTGCTTGCTTGGTCCTGGATCAAGGAGTCCATGCATCGGAATCAGCAACTATTGAGACGCTTCGAGAAAGAGGACCCATACACTTTTGCATGAACGTTGAGGCGTCTTAAAATTGGAGCAAGGGGGTTCAAGCATGTGAAAATGTGCAGAAGTGACTGGGTTCGTATGACGGAACTATCTTATCGGCTTGTACATGGAAACTAAAAAGTCAACAGGAAAAAGGCAGAAAGATGGATGAAAACCAGGAGTTGTTCGAAAGGAATGTGTGCATAAGTAGGAATGTGTGCATAAGTAGGAATGTGTGCATAAGTAGGAATGTGTGCATAAGTAGGAAAGTTGCAGCCAAAGCTGAGTGTAACGTGTATCGTGCATGGCACCCACCCGTTCGCCCTGCTTGCTCGTCTTGCTCTTCCTCTCCGCTGCCAGGCGCTGCAGCTCCAAGCAACGCTCGCTGATGGCACTCGCATTGCCCAACTTCAGCACCGCTGCAGGGGATCCAGGCGGGCGAGGGGGACAGGCAAGACAGGGGGACAAGGGAGGGCAGGGAGGGCAGGGAAGGCAGTGAGGGCAACGCAACAGACAATCATTGAGGAGTTCCAAGAATCGAGTTGCACAGTTCAGTTTCCACATCGATGGGCGCGGAGGAGCGGCAATGCAGTAGGTGAGCCGCGAGCGTGGTGCTGGGTGGAGTGACGCGTGCATGGTGAGAAGAAGAATAAGAAAGACGAAGAAGGAACGACCAAGTGAAGGTGGCACGTGCCATTGTTACACTAAGTGACGGTGTGCATGGAGGTGTGCATGGAGGTGTGCATGGAGGTGTGCATGGAGGTGTGCATGGAGGTGTGCATGGAGTGATCCACTGATTGAGAATGACGTCGACTCGACTCATACTTGCAATTTTTACGTGTCAGTTGGTCCGCACCGCACGTACACTGGTTGATGCAGAGGTTCTTGCGAGAGGCGAGGGACACAGTGAAAAGCTGGTCCGCAAAGGGCGTTCGACGCAGCTCTGTGATGAATTGGGACAGCTGCAGGCACGGGAGGAAGACGGGACACAAGCAAGGCGAGGGGCAACGTCAAAATATGGTCTGCAGATCGCTTCGACGTAACTCTAAAATGAACTTTGCGAGCTGCAAAACGACATTGCCCCTTATCATTCACGCAAGCCAGCATTCCCACCACATTTCCACCGCACCTGCGAGTGTGTACGGCTGCAGAAGAACACCTTGAGCGACTCCTCTGCCAGAGCCTCAGCTGCCCTCGTGCCTGCCATGCGCGCTGCAGCAGCAGCAGCACCGCCACCACTCTCCTCGTCACTGCTGCTGTCACTCGCGCCCGATGCTCCCTGCCAGGCAGTCAAAGCAACAACCGGCAGTTAAAACCACTGGCAAGGAAGCAGTTAACGGTGCAGTAGAGCAGGCTAGCAGCACGTTTCTTTTGCCTCACACGCCAGTGCATGTACGCAAGACAATACCAGGAGGCTATAAGGCCTCCCCAGGAACAACGGCTGGAAAGAGCCAATCACGTGCTGGGGCACTCCCAATGCAGCACACTTAATACTGAGAAGAAAGAACAACCCACCTTTCCACGTGCTCGCTTTTTCCGTCCATGCCCTGTCCTGCCTGCAGCAGCAGCAGCACCTCCACCATCATCGTCATCACTCTCCCATTCCGGAACCAAAAACTGCTCTTCCTCCTCCTCTTCCTCCCGCCCCCGACCCCCAATCCCCTGCTCCGGCTCCATATCGCCTTCCTTCCGCCCACTCCCTTTCCCCACCACACCTCTCCCATTCATCAAATCCCCATTGGCAATCGCCCCTCCAAAAGATCGCCGCCCCCACCTCCCCTGAGAATCCTCACCGCTCCCCTGCACCTGCACATGCTGCCACCGAATGCCGCCCGGCCCAAGCACGTCCGTGATAGCAGCCTCTCTCTCCCGCCTGCGCTGCTCCAGCCGCTGCTGCCGCTGCGCACACACCCTGGCCGCAGCCTCTCGCTCTTTCACCCCCTCGTAGTCCCTGAGCCAATCTGGTTCGCACTCTTCAGAGGCTTTACAGTCGCCACGGTCTTCGCGGTCGCCACTATTACTGCCATCTTCGCAACCTTTTCCAGCGCTGGCAGGTTGCTCTGCTTGGTTGCCCGCTGCGCTCTGGGCCTGCACCAGTGTGGGGAGGGGGGAGGGGGGAGGAGCGGGGGGGGGGGGTGGCGGGGGGGGGGCAGGGTGGAATTGGACGGGATGCGGTGGAGGAGAATTGGGCCCTGACGAGGAATCCATTCGTGCTTATTTCTTCTTGGTTGTGAGAATGAAAACACCATCAGCGATGAGCGTTGCGACGTGCGATGACGACTGAATCGCCTTGAAACAGTGCGACGTGTGCGAAGCATGCGGCTACTAATTAGCGAGTGCGGTACCTGCCGCTCATGCTCGTCCAGCAGCCACTGCAGCACGCTGCAGATGAGGCTCAGAGTCTTGCCCGTACCTGCACCACACAAAAATGCAGACTAGATCAACGCGCGAGATAACGCAACTCAACCGAACGCAAACAATTAGAAAAGTGGCAAATTTTCCTTCTCATTCAGGCGAATCGAATGCAGCTATTCAGATCCGAAACTCGTGTTACGGTAATTCACCCGAAGGCGGACTCGAAGCACAGCTGATCTCGAACCTTAGGAAACCCAAACCGATTACTTCAACCAGCAAAGCCCACGGACGAAAAAATCCGTGTGCTGCCACTTCGCCAGGAAATCATTGGTAGTAAATTCGTAGACGAACCTGTGGGGCTCTCCATGATTCCGACCTGGCCGTGCTCCACGGCGGCATACACGGCGCGCATCAGCTGGAGCTGGATTTCGTACGGCTTGTCGTACGGAAACGAAGGGAACTCCGTCCTGCTTGGGACCGTCCCCTCTGACCGGCCGACACTGTTACCCGCAGGCCTGGGGAAGACCGACATGGTAGAGACGACTAGTTCCACCTTTTCGTCGCCTAGGAAAGTATGGTGAGGGGATGTTGGGAAGCGACGTTGAACAGGAATTATGACATCGGAGCGTGGTTTCAGTGGTGGATACGGAAGAAAGATCCAGGCTCTTCGTCCTCCCGTCTCATAAGAAGCAGAACAAGGAAAGCTCTAGGTGAGCGTGGTGGTAGTGGTGTAATTCACTATTGGGTGTGTGGTGGCGGCTCACGAGGGGGAGAGGGGGAGAGGCTGGGCTGGGAATGAGGTATGTTCACTGATTGGTCTCCTGATGGCGGCAGTTCTCGATAGAATTTCAAACCGGCAAATTTGGAGGGAAGGCGGGTAACTGGTGATTGGCGCATGAAATATGGTGTACAAGTCAATTTTACTATCATATTGATCTTTTGGAATAACATCAGTATGGGATTCAAGGGGTAGTACGGTATTGAATAGTCAGGGATAAATACAACCTGGAAATAAAACATTCGTGCCTTTGTTACCTGCGGCTCCAACCTGGGTGCGTACCTCTTACTTCATCCAGATTCTGTGAATGAAATATTATTATTAAATTAAATAAATATAAAACATATTATTATATACATGTAAAATAGAATAAATGGTTGAGATATGTATTGTTCTCGTTTGAATCTTGATATTTTCACCTGTAAGACGTTCAAGTTCTCTATAATAACGCCTAACTGCGATGGAGCTTCAAGCGAGGTTCCTCAGGTCCAGTGGTTGAGCTGGTTGCCTACCCTTCCACATCCGATTGCTGCCCTAGTGTCACGTGATCGACGTGGCGGTGACGATGCCTTTTGCTTATATATGAGTCAGCAAGCCACATTTTTTATTACGTGGTTGTCGTCTTGCTGAACTGGCATCCCATTGGTAAAAGCTTGCAGGCAACTTGCGTGTTTCCGCAACAAATGGGCTACAGTAACGACGCTATGTTGTGGATAAACATTGGGTACAGAGAGTTGCGGCATGGTTGTCTGTCTGTCGTACGCAGCGCACGCTCGGGTGGATCTTTCGGGCGCGTCCAGTCCGTCCCTGTGCACTGCAAGTTTACCAAAATTTTACCATTTGTTTGCTTGGTCGCTGACGTACTTCTGTAAGCATTGCTTGGCTCTAGGAGCGCGTACGAGGCACCATGAGTCAACCTCATGTCAGAGTCCCGTACGAATGTCTGACAGGGACCATCAATTCTACACTTGCGTACCTCGTATCTGTCCATTCCACTTCGTGTCAAACTGGCAACCCGAAGATCGAAATCAAGGTACCAAGAACCGCTCCTACAGTAACAGAATTTTGAGAAGCAACCAGGGCTCCAAAATCAGAACAACACTGTGAAACACCCATACATTGAAGGGTACAGAGAGAACGTGACACTCAAGAAATATTCGTTCAGCATCCATTCACAGAACAGAACGAAGGCCTCTCCAGCAGAAATGGCGCCAATTTCCGCGCGTGCCGCAAACTTGGACCCCGCGAGATCTCCAACTCCAATCTTCTGCATTTTCATAGGGAGCAATCTTATCCTCTTACACGTGACAGAGAACCTGCTCAAGCTCACTCCACCCTCCTAAGATAATATAGCCTCCATTTCTTTCAATCTCATCTCGTTCAGTTGCTTTGATAGTCTACTTTTCCTCTAGGAACTGGTCACAACGAGGTCTATATCGCGTACAGCCGTCATGGACGAGAGAGCCGCCAGTCAGGTGCGCTTTCCGCGCGCGGCCGGGTCATGTTCGCGCGCCCGCTTCCCTTTAAGCTCTCTTTTTCAGCTATCCTCGCTATGGAGTCGCTCCGCTGTGAGCCAGTGCGCGTCTCTGAATCTTTCCACCAGTGTCGACTCCGTAAGTGTGCCCAACGTTACGTTCTCACGGATAGGTCGCGAGTCGCGACGCACATGCCATGCAGGTCATAGTAATTAAACCGTTAATATTTCCCCTTCTGCTATCGTGAGACCGCCGGTATGGCACCTGCTTTGTATCCGGAGCGCGTGTATTCACGCTTGTATCTAGCCGGGCTTCACTGCCAACAGCTAGGCGCGCCTACTCTTTCGCGGTTACCTCAGAATGGAAGCTAGTTGCGTCGTTCTTGCATCTTTGTCGAATTCTTGAATCCTCCGATTTTCTTTACCCTTTATTTATTCCTATTTTCCTTGATTTCTCGCCTAACCTCGTTCCCTCTCGATACCCCCTAATTTCCGCATCCCGCGGTACCCTGGGCAGCAGAAGCCGATAAAGGTGGCGGTGGCGGTGGACGGCAGCGAGAACAGCATCGAGGCTCTGCGAGCCGCCATCCGCATGTTCGGCCCCACGGCCAAGGAGATCCATATCGTGCACGCGCGCCGCCCCTTCGACCATGGTACCGCCGTTGCCATGCGCTCCCGCCTGCCGGATTGCCTCTCCGTCCCTATCCCTGTTCCGGCCCACGTCACCGTCCCTCGTTATAGTCATTTTTCGTTTCTTCCGCATCAACTGAAATCTTCTCTTTTTGTCAGTCTATTTCATCGAAACTCCTTTCTCTTCTTGCACCCCCACCTTTCGTCCTTCTCTACCCACCTTACCTCTCCCACTCTCTCCTCTCTCCTCCCGTCCCCCCCGCTCCCCTTTTCTCCCCATATCCCCTCTTTTCCCCCGATTTCCCCCCTCTCCCCGCGTAGATTTTGACGTGGAAAATACGCCCCTATGGCAGCAGCCTTTTCAGCGCATGGAGCGCCAATCGCGCGCCGACTCGCGCGAGCTTCTTGGCATCTGCTGCCAGATGGCCGCGCAGGAGACGCAGCGCGTGCGCCCCGCGGGTAAGAGCGCGGAGAGGGCGGGAAGCGGCGCCAGTTGCGGCAGCACAAATAGCAGTCCGGACAGCAGTCCCGGGCACAGCGCGGAAAGCAGTCCGACCAGCCATGGGGGGCGCGGGGTGGTTGTGGAAGCAGCGAGTATGGGGGTAGGCGGGTTAGAAGTGAAAGGTGTGGAGTTAAGAGGCGACCCGCGCGACGTGATTAGCAACTATTCGAAATACGTGGGCGCGGATATGCTGGTCATGGGCTCGCGAGGAAATAGTATGCTCAAAAGGTGAGCGGGCGGGTCGCGAGTGTGTGTGCGTGCGTGCGCGCATGTGTGTATGTGTGTGTTTGTGTAGGGGGAAGGAGGGTTGTGTGTGTGCTGGTTGATGGGTGGGTTGGAAGGGGGGGAGGGGGAGGGGGAGGTTTGGGGGGAGGGGAGTGGGAGGTTGTGGGGGGGGGGGGGAGGGGGAGGTTGTGGGGGGAGGGGAGGGGGAGGTTGTGGGGGGAGGGGAGGGGGAGGTTGTGGGGGGAGGGGAGGGGGAAGGGGTGGGGGGAGGGGAGGGGGAAGGGGTGGGGGGAGGGGAGAGGGAGTAGGGGGGAAGAAGGGAAGGAGGGGTGTGGTGGGAGGGATTCGATAGATAGCAGTGAGGATTCTGGGCGTTGCAAGGACATTAAGGGGTGGTGGAAGGGAGTATCGGTTCAGGGAAAGTAGAAGGGCTGGAAGGGCTTAGGTGAACGAATGGTGATTCGTGTGGGGGCATCGCATGGCATGGATGGCATGGAGGGCATGGCATGGATGGCATGGCGTGGCATGGCATGGTATGCTGGTGGTTAGGGAGTCATGCCACAGTTTGCACTGTTGGCGCAATATCAATCCCCCATGTAGTGCCACATGTGACATGGCTGTCCAATTCCATTCATTGAAGGTGTGTCGTGACTTTCTTACCAACAACCACCCCCCTCCCTTGTTGTCAATGCCCCTTATATTTCCACCTCCGCCTGTGGTGCAGGTTCCCCATGGGCAGTGTGAGCAACTACTGCATGCGCAATGCTGCTTGCCCTGTGCTCATAGTCCCAGCTCCAACCGCAGGCCCCACAGGTTTCATTAGCACCACTAGCCCCACTGCTGCTCTGCCAATCATGCACCCTGCACAGTCTGCTGCTGCTGCGGCTGCTGTGGCAGCTGCTGCCGCTGCTGCGGCTTCAGAACTGCCATGAGCAGGAAGAGTAGGACCTGTGAAACATGGGAGGTTTAGGGGAGAAGGTAAGGGTAATGGGGATGAGGGGAACGAAGATGCACTATGGAGGTGGTTTGATAGCGTTTGCTGCCTTGCTTTGCTTGGTTTGTAGTTTTGTCAAGAGGATCGGCAGCAAAGCTGGAGATCCTATATTTTTTAGTATATGCTTGGGTTAGGCTGGGTGTACTTAAAATGGTGTTGGGTAAAGTGAGGGAGGGCGGGTGAATTCGTGTGCTAAGAATGATTAAGTTGAAAGGCAAATGTGAGACAGATGAGATTGCAAAACAGGGTTAGGGTCATTCATATGGACATGGAAGTGCTCTATGTTTCAAGTTCCACCTAGTCGTGTACTCCTAGAAAGAGATGGATTGTAACGGAAATAAATGCTCATTTCTCCAGTTCCTACGGGCACCCACCAAGCCTACAAACCACCCCAGCCATACCCAAATTTCGTCGTGCACATACATCCGTGCATGTTACCGTTTTCGCCAAACCCAACCTTCTCAATTCGTCGCCACCATCTTGGTTGCATGCGATCCCTGCTTCAAATTCCGAATCCCATATTACCATCTAGCTCTGCCATTTCTCCACAGCTCCTCTCCTTTCCTCGCACTCCTAATCCTTCCTATTTCTCCATTCCTCCGTTCCCTAGCGTGTTCCGTCGTTTCCTCCCTTTTTCTTGCCTCGTAGTTTTCCTCGGGTCGCCTCCTACTCCTCATCTCCTAGGAATTTCTTCCCATGGCTGATGGGAAACCCGCCAGCGGCGGCGGCAGCGGTAGCGAGACGAACATTGCTGCGTGGCTGTATGGGGTGGAAGATGTTCGTTTGCTTCCTGCACCCACCCCCTCGGAACTGGGTACGCGACCGCACCGCTCGCATCCAAGAGAAGAGCGAAGAAAGGTGGAGATTAATCGGGAATAAACGAGAAGAGAATGAAGAAGGGAAGAACGTGCCAAGTGTAGATAAGCAGGAACACAAAGCGAAAAAAGGCGAAAGTCTTATCAAAAGCCGCTGGAACACTTGGAAGTCTTACAGAGAGTGGTAACTCGTCGCTCTGCGTCGCTGCGAGTAACTCGTCGTTCTTCGCTCTGCCTCCCTGCGCGTGCTGTGGCAGGGCCTCACGACGTGCGGGTGCGGGTGAGAGCCGTGGGAATATGCGGCAGCGACGTGCATTACTATAAGGTGCCGTGTGTGCCGTGTGTGACTGTATTGAAGCAGGCATGTGCACGCTGTTTCTGGGTGTGATTAAGTTCAGGAGCAGGCGTTGTTGCCAGCCTCATACACACGTGCGATAAGCAGACTACATAGTCCGGCCCTCCATGGTGCTAGATCATGAGAGCACATACGCATTCCTGCAAGCACGGCCACTGACCCTTCAAACCCAACTCCCCTCTCCCTGTCAACTTTCTCCCCCACCTCTCCCGCCCCACCACCAGCACATGCGCATAGCAGACTACATAGTCAACTCCCCCATGGTGCTCGGCCACGAGAGTGCAGGCACAGTGCTGCAAGTGGGTTCTGCAGTCACGCGCTGCAAGCCCGGGGACGCAGCTGCCATGGAGCCGGGGACGCAGCTGCCATGGAGCCGGGGACGCAGCTGCCATGGAGCCGGGGACGCAGCTGCCATGGAGCCGGGGCGCGGCTGCCATCCACCTGTCAGACACACCACTCTCAACTCCCTGTCTACCTTTGCCTCTCTCCTGCACCTCTCCCACCACTTTCCCGCACCATCCCCCTCCCCCCCCCCCCCTTCACCAGCACATGCGCATCGCAGACTACGTAGTGAACTCCCCCATGGTGCTAGGCCACGAGAGCGCAGGCACGGTGCTGCAAGTGGGCTCGGCAGTGACCCGCTGCAAGCCCGGGGACGCAGTGGCCATGGAGCCGGGGCGCGGGTGCCTTGCTACAGCCGCCGCGTGTGCGCACTGCGCGGGGGGCGCTGGCCGCTACAACCTGTGCCGCGACATGCAGTTCTTTGCCACGCCGCCCGTGCATGGATCGCTGGCCAATGAGGTGAAGAGAGGATCTTTCAGAGACCTTAGTACCTCATTCTGGCACTGTCGCATATATTACTGGAGAATGAGGGGAGGTGATGAGTGGATTGGGGGGTTGGGGATTAAGTTGGGGTTTTGGGTGTCCTTCTGGATTGGATTGGTTAAGAGGAGGGGACGAGTGCGTTCATGTCATGCTGCCCAACCTCACCTCTCCCTTTTCTCTCAGCACTTCTCGTCGAGCCACAGAGAGCTCACCATATCCAGTCACGGCATTATCTAGCCGAGGTCATTCCGCTAACCCCCCTCCTGCATTCATTTCTGTTTCTCTTCCCCAGTGTAGACCTTCCTCTACACCCGCTCTTCCCCTCCCCCTTCCGCCATCCCCCACCCCCCCAGGTGATCCACCCGGACTTCCTCTGCTTCCCCCTGCCGCCCTCCGTGTCTCTAGAGGAGGGCGCCATGTGTGAGCCGCTCAGTGTCGCCATACACGCCTGCCGCCGCGCCCTTGCCGCCGGCCCCGCCATCCTCCCCCTCACACACCCCTCTCACTCCTCAGTCCCGCCTTCCTCCGCCCCCACCACTACCTCCTCCTCCTCCTCCTCCACTCCCTCCTCGCCATTCTCCTCGGAGCCGTCACTTGCCGGGTTGCATGTGGCAGTGGTGGGAGCGGGTCCCATAGGCCTGCTCGTGGCCATGACTGCCCGCGCTCTGGGTGCCGCTGCTGTTGCCGTTGCGGATGTTAGCAGGGACCGGGTGGCGTTTGCGGAGGAGGTGTTGTTGGGTGGTGGAGAGGGCGAGGGAGGAGGGGAGCGGGAGAAGGGGTGTGGAATACGAGTGCTGCAGATGGAAGCGGGTGCAACGGTGAGCAGAGCCTTCTGCTTTCCTCTGCTGCTTCTCTTGCTGCTTATCCTGCTGCTCATCATGCCACCTTCTATAATAATTTGTTATGCTCCATCCCATGTCCCACCCCTCTCTTTCCCCTCCCAATGCCTCTCAGGCTGAAGCCAATGCCGCCCGGCTTCTAGAAGCATGCTCGGGCACCATCCACGTCACCATGGACTGTGTTGGCATCACCGCCACCATGCGCACGGCTCTCCATGCCACGTCAGCAGGAGGACGCGTTGTGCTCATAGGCATGGGAGAAACCGAGCCTGAGATGTCCCTACCTATAGCTTCGGCCGTGGCTCTCCGGGAGGTTGACATTGTGGGTGTGTTTCGTTACTGTCACACGTATGACACATGCGTTGCGCTGTTGCGGGACCGGCGCGTTAATGTGAAGCCGCTTATAACGCATCGGTTTGGGTTCTCGCAAGGAGAGGTGGAGGAGGCGTTTAGAGTGAGTGCGGGAGGAGGGAAGGCGATCAAGGTCATGTTCAATCTGTAGGGGGGGGCATGGCAGGTGCAGTGCTGCTGACTGGTTCTTTCTTGGTACCAGCTTGGTCTTGTCTTGTGTTCACTGAAGCTAGGGTAATTGTTCAAGGTGTAGGCAAAACACATGTACCGTACCAATGTGTACGTGGAATATAGTACTACCGTTAATACCCCATTATCACAGCACATCACACGTCACACATGAATATTATATTACAGCATAAGTTGCTACACTTACTGTTGTGCCGTTTAGAGCAAGCATACTATGCCATACTTTGCAATGTTCACATTCGAAATGCATGGATACAACTGTATTGAACTGTGTGCATCAGCAGCAACAGCAGCATATGAAGAGCAAATGGACCATTGACGACGGCAAAATGAAAAGGTGAGAATTACAACATACAAGCTCCACAGCACACAAAGATAATCACTACTACTGATCACAGTGTACTTATGCGATCAGTCTTCGTCACAAATCAGTCATGGCTGCCGACGCGACCCACCACCACCAGGGAAGCTCACAAAGATCCCATCAGCGCCCTCCGGAATGACCTCTGCAAAAGTCCTCCGGTAATCCGGAGCCGCCGGAAACGTGTAAGTCAGGTCCAACGGGGTCCGTGGCACCAACTGCGCCACATCCTGCCCGATTTGCCGCACGTCCTGCCCGACCTGCCCGACGTCCCGATGCAGCTGGTTTGCATCTCTTGCCAATTCCTCCTTGGCCTGCTCCTTCTTGCACTTCTTGTCCTTGTCCGAGCAAGGAGCCGATGCCACTCCCCCTGAGCTGGGAGCAGCAGAGGTCACGGCTTGAGCCTGCGAGTTGTTCTGCTCGACTTTGCCGCCTTTCGCCTCGGCGATTTGAGTGTTGAATTGGATCTGGTTGGTGAGTGTGCCCTGGTTGCTTGATTGCTCCGGGACTATGTCTGGCAGACCCATGGTCTTGCGGGATAGGGGCAGGCGGAAGGAGATTGTGGGGTTGGGTGTGTTGGTGGTGAGGAGAGTGGGGTTGGTTGTGCTGATGGCGGCAGGAGGGGACAGAGGTGGTGGGAGAGGGGAGCGATTCGGTTGGAAAGAAGCTGGATTGTTGTGCCGGGGCGGGAGGATTTGACCAGATTCAGTGGACGGTGCACGATGGAAGGAGGAGGATGTGGGTGATGATGTTGAGGTGTGTGCTGCTGCTGCTCCTGCTGCTGCTGCTCCTGCTGCTGCTGCTCCTGCTGCTGTTGGGTGAGCATTGTGAGACTGTGCTGATACCAGAGCATCGCCTACCCCTGTTGTCAAAGCAGGTGGAAACGGCACACACAGGCAACAAGACGAATGAGCAAGCGAGCAAACGAGCTGCCATTGCAAAGCAAGCCACGAGCCAAGCCATTTTTGAGGCGCTCAAGGTGTGTGCTCATGGTTTGATTCGAAATAGACATGTGGTTCTTAAAGAACAAGCATGGCCGTAGAAGCAAGCCTTGACCATTCCTGTAACGCCTGTGGGGCTTACACGCAAGGGTATGAGAGCATCCGCTGCGCCTCGTTTTAACCCAGTGGGTATCGAGGTGTTACAATTCCCGTCTACGTCCCCCCACCCAAATCCCCCCCAAAATTCAAGCATACCTCCATGTGCGAACAGCAAACACATGGCCAGGATCCAAGGCACTGCCACAGCAGGCACGCCTCTTCCAAACACCACCACCGCCCCACCGCCCCTGCTGCGGGTACCACACTCCACACGCACTGCAGCAGTGGCAGCACCGGTGACAGGGACATGGACAGCAGTAGCAGCGGCGGCGCCAGAAGCAGCACAGAATGAGCCCAGGGCGTCCTTCTCCCCTTCCTCTTCCCCCCATCCCCTCATCTCGGCAGCATGGCGCATGGAAACAGCTGGTTGGGCGAGAGGGCATGTCATTGCGGCGTGTAGGGAAGGACGCGTAGTTTGGAGCTCCTGAATGACGAATGTCAATGGTGGTGTATCGGGGTGTATTGTGGTGTATGGCGGTGCCTAGCGGTGAATAGCGGTGTAGGGGGTGCTCAAATACTCAACTGCTCCGATGCTCCCTCGTGCTGCTCAGACCCTGCTCTTAGTGCTGGTCGGGTACAGGCGGTTGAGCAATGGAAAGGCGGTTGAGCAATGGAAAGGCGGTTGAGCAATGGAAAGGCGGTTACAGGAGTGCAGAAAGTAGGAGCAATGTGCCGAGGAGTGGAGGGAGAGTGGAATGAGGACGAGGAGGACGAGGAGGAAGAGGAGGAAGAGGAGGAGTGGAGACTCTCAATTGATTCCTGCTCTCGATCAAGGCAGACACTCAATCAAGGCACACAGTTCCGGTCAGCAAGCAGGTTGCATGCAGCCGCACCGGCGGTGGCTGATGTGGTGACTGAGATAGAGATGCTGTGGCTACTGTTGGAGCGAGCGCTTGTGTTTACTGCTGTGTTTTGAGTCGACTCAATATACAAGTGGTAGTGGCTGTGGCTACTGTGGTGCATCTGTGGCTGAGGATACACCAGCGGGTGCAACAGTGGTTGTGTTGACTGCGTCGCTTGGCGAGTGCTTCAAGTAGGGATGGAGCAGGGCAGCGGAAAGAAGGAATTCGCGGACGGAAACCAGCGCGCGGAGAACAGTGCGCGCGATAAACAGGAATCTCCATGAAGGATCAAGGCGGAGAGGACCTTGAATGTGTCGGCGATGACACAGTGACCGGTGAGTGACCGGCGCGGGGTTGGTAATGGCGGTGACCGGCAAGTGACCGGCAAGTGACTGGTAAGTGACCGCGAGATGGACGGACGGATGATAAGCAGCGCGAGTTGGCGAATGGGAGGACGACATGCGTTTGCGAAAAGCGGTTCTTTTCGCACGCGACGTGTGGCCGGCGTGGCGAATGTCTCGTGGATCCTGGGCGTCTGAGTATATCGAGGCCGCGGGGCTGACTGGGGAGTAAATCTCGGCTGCACGCCACCGGGACATGGCGTACGGGAAAGCCGACGACGAAGAAAGGCGAAGAAGCATCGTGGGGTAATAGCGAGAGGTGACAGAACACAGGTCATTGCAGTCAGTGAAGTCAGATTCGCGAGAAACGAGGCGATAAGAGGAAAAAGGCCTGTGGGATGGGAACATTGTCTGGGTTGGGGGAATGCTGAGTTCAGCCGATTTGGTACTGGTCGCTCCTCCGTTTTTACTTGTTGTGATGACTGGTTTTCTACAGTGTCCCGTCAATTATACAAAAAGGTACCTCAGAAAACTATAGGTGCAAATATTGCAATTGCCATTACACAAGCACATAATTTTTGCTGGAAAAGGTCTGATGAATCCAGCCTGGGCGAAAAAAAAAAAGGTATTCAAATCAGACAAATCAGACTAAAGAGGCTGATACGGTATCCAAGGTCCTGCTTCAAACTCACTTCTAGACTTCGAGCACTCAAATCAAAGCTACCTAAATCTTCCAATCGACCCTATCACAGTGTCAAACCTCACTCGAGCCTCCTCCACACATAGTGTCCACCCTCCGAATCTCCTGGGAGAAGGTGGAACCCCTCAGGTCCGCCAAGTCTCTGTCAATATTCGCCAGCACCGGATCCAACTCCTGCCCAAAGCACTCTTGCCTCAGCGCCAGGATATCGGAGAGAGTGCGGGCCATGGTGGGGCGAGTGGTCACAGACATGGTGGTGCAGGAGAGGGCAAGGCGGGCGAGCCTGAGAATGACAGGGCTCGGGGCGTCGAGACGAGGGTCTTTGATTTTGTCCGCATCCGCTGCATTCACTAGGGGTTCCACCTGGGAGGGTGGGGTGGGGGAGGAACAGATGGAGAGATGGAAGTGTTACAGGCGCACATGAGGTGTAAGGGGCATGAGAGGACGACACTAGGAAATGCGCCCCTGGAGAGAAGAATTCATAGGAAGAAAAGCCAGAAGGGGAAGAAAAGCCAGAAGGGGAAGAAAAGCCAGAAGGGGAAGAAAAGCCAGAAGGGGAAGAAAAGCCAGAAGGGGAAGAAAAGCCAGAAGGGGAAGAAAAGCCAGAAGGGGAAGAAAAGCCAGAAGGGGAAGAAAAGCCAGAAGGGGAAGAAAAGCCAGAAGGGGAAGAAAAGCCAGAAGGGGCACCCGATTCTACTCATCCCCGCTAGGGGTTGCACCTGGGAGCGTGCAGATATGCACAAGTAATAGACTAAATTACCCTGTGTGCCCTTCTCAAGTAGTGAAGTCACCCATTTCGTGAGCTTTGATCTGGCTGTGCACTTGCTCCTCTCCCAATCAACCCCTGAACTTGCTTCATCAATCGCTCTATCCTTCTCGTCTTTTCCAACCAGCAGCTCACCCAATCAGTGAGGTTGATGGAGGTGCTCTCTTGAGTGTTGAGAGTCCTCTGGGGTTCCACATAGACCAAGGCCTTGCGCCCAGTGATCACTGTCAGCATCACCACTCCAAAGCTGGAGGGAAATGGGGAGGGGGGAGGAGGGGGGAGGATAAGAGTGTTCACAGTCCTCTGGGGTTCCATGTAGACCAAGGCCTTGCGCCCAGTGATGACAGTCAGCATCACCACTCCAAAGCTGGGGGCCACATGGGGACGGGGGAGGAGCGGGAGGAAGAGGGGACACGGGCACAATGGCATGGGATGGACCGTCACATGTGACTGTCTTTTGAGCAGTCCAGAGCCTTGCGGGCAGTGATGACTGTCAGCACCTCCACCCCAAAGCTGCAGGGAATAGGGGCACAGGCAAGTGTGCAATGGTGGTGATGTGGAGAGGAATGGGTGAGCAATGAGGGTGAGCAATGGTGGTGTGCTTTCAAGCAAGGTCCGCACCAAAGAGACAATACCTTTCATACTAAGAAGCCTGCCCGGTACTGGTTTGAACCTGTCGTTATCCAGCTCCCATTCTTCCGTATTCTCTCCCATTCTACCGCTCTGTACCGGCCTGAACCTGTGTTGTGACCCTCACCTGTGCCCTCACTCGTGACTTCTCTTCTCTCACCTGTACACGTCTGCTGCAGGAGTGGCCCTCTGTGTCCATGAGTATGTGGGGTCCACTCCACATAGCCTACTGTTCCCCAACACCAGTGGGCTCGCCTGTAGCAGTCATCTGTGCTGTAAGCATAAGCATTCCACTCACAGCTGCGCCTCACCTGTACATGTCCGCAGCAGGAGTGGCTCTCTGTGTCCATGAGTATGCAGGGTCCACATAGCCTGGAGTGCCCATCACTCCTGCACTCACCTGTGCTATCTACACGGCACTAAACCCTTCCATCTCCACTCACCTGTACACGTCTGCAGCAGGAGTGGCTCTCTGTGTCCATGAGTATGCGGGGTCCACATAACCTGGTGTTCCCATCACCCGCGTTGCACCAACAGTGGTGCCTTTGTTTATCCGCACCAGACCGAAGTCAGATACCTTGGCCTGGAGTGAGGTGGAGAGAGAGAGAGAGAGGAGAGTGAGGAGAGAACGAAAAGCCAACAGTGGTGCCTTTTATCCGCACCAGACCAAAGTCAGATACCTTGGCCTGGAGTGAGGCGAAGAGAGAGAAGCAGAGATAGAGGTGGAGAGAGAGAGAGGAAGAGAGTGAGGCAGAGAGATTAGGCGGAGAGGAGACGAGACAGAGGACCGACATTGAAACGCATGGGATGAAGAGTAGGAGGGGGACGATGAGGGGTCGCAGTGGCTTTGGGATGGGGTGAGGAGCTGTCAAATGGAAACCACAAGCATTGCGTGCCCAAACGCACGCACGCATAGATGCTCATACACGCACACAGATGCCATTGAAACCCCACAGGGATGGATGCATGCACACATCTGTGAGCGTGCACCCCTCACGTTCGCTTTCACCTGCATATGCTTGTCAAGCAGGACGTTGGCAGGCCTGGTAGGTTAGGTATCACAATGCACGATGTTGAAGCTGTGGAGGTACTCTCTCTCCCGTGGGGAAGGGAGGTGCTTACAGGGAAAACCACACACTCAGAAGAGGCTCAAGATCTCACCTGCATGGATTTGTCGAGCAGGACGTTGGCGGGCTTGATGTCCCGATGAACGATGTTGAAGCTGTGCAGGTACTGCAGGCCCTGAGCCACACCTATGAGCACGTCCAAGCGTTGCTGCAGGTTCAGAGGGACCACCACTCCTGGTGGTGGTGGTTGTGGTGGGAGGAAGGAACCGAAAAGAAAAAAAAAGATTATAGAGTGAGAAGCGTGGGAATGGGTGATGAAGCTGTGAAGGTATTGCATTGCAAGCCTTGAGTTTCACATATGAGCACGTGAAACCGCTGCTGCAGGGTCAGGGGCACAGCCACACGTGGTGGAGTGTAGGCACCTTATTTTCAGGTGCCTTGAAAACCACCATCTGCGCACCCACCTGGTCCGATCCACCTCTCGAGGTCCCCATTGTGCATGAACTCATAGATGAGAATCTGCTCGATTGCCCCCAGCCCCCACAACCATGTGTATGCAGCAGATTCCATCCCGGTACCCACCTAGTCCTCTGTCTCGTTTCCTCTCCGCCTAATCTCGAGGTCACCATTGTGCATGAATGAACTCATAGATGGTATTGTTCCGTGCTCTCATCTAGCTCCTAGCCATGGAAAAATCTCTCTCCAAAGACCAATCAGCCAGAGGCAACCCACCTGGTCCGATCCACCGCTCGAGGTCGCCGTTGTGCATGAACTCATAGATGAGAATCTGCTCGATTGCTCCTGTTGCCGCGTCCATGTGGATGCAGTAGCCCAGCAGGCGCACCAGGTGTGGGTGGTTCTTGCATGCCATCTCCTCGATCTGACGTCGAGATTGGGGGGGGCAGGGGCAGGGGCAGGGGGAGGGGGAGGGGGGCAGGGGGAGGGGGAGGGGGAGGGGGAGGGGAAGGGGATGAGGGGGAGGGGGGGTCATGCAGTAGCCCAGCAGGCGCACCAGGTGTGGGTGGTTCTTGCACGCCATCTCCTCGATCTGCCACGAACACGTTGTTATTGGGTGCGGGGGAAGGAGGGTGAAGGAGGAGGGGGGGGGCGGAGGGGGGGGTCATGCAATAGCCCAGCAGGCCAGGCGCACGTGGTTGCCGTGGCTCTTGCACGCCATCTCATTGATCCGAGGTCCAGATTGGTGGGGGAAGGGGGAGGGGGAGGGGGGCAGGGGGAGGGGGAGGGGAAGAGGGGAAGGGGGGCAGGGGGAGGGGGAGGGGGGCAGGGGGAGGGGAGGGGAAGAGGGGAAGGGGAAGGGGGGGTCATGCAATAGCCCAGCAGGCCAGGCGCACGTGGTTGCCGTGGTTCTTGCACGCCATCTCATTGATCCGACACGGAACGGAGATATTTGAAGGGAGGTGGGGGGAGGAAAGGGGAAGGGTTCTTAAAGACACCCGGTCGTCGTGGCGCGCTTCACCACCCACAGCACAGACGAGTCATGGGGGGACAGACACGGCTGCACCACACTCAAAAGAACTGCACTGCACTGCACTGCACCACACTGCACAGCACTGCACTACTACCGCACCCCCCTCTCTCCATACTCACCTCTCGGCGAAAGTCATCAGTTGTGAATACAGTGGCGCGCTTCACGGCCCACAGCATGGACGAGTCATGGGGGGACACGCCCTTGTACACATCTCCATACCCGCCGCTGCCGATCCTATTCGCCTCAGCCCAGTTGTTGGTCGCCCATAGCACGTCCGTCAAGGGGTAGAACTTGCACTGCATCGACCCGGGTCTCCCCACTGCTGCTGCTGCTGCTGCTGCTTCTGGGGGAATGGTGGATGAATGGCAGGAACAGGTGTAGGGACGGCAAATGCAAAGTGGGAACAGATGAGGAGGGTTGCCGTGGCAAGCTGGCACATTGCCGAGGCAAGCTGGCATGCAGTTCCGCACTTGTCTGTGTCGTGTGAGCTGGGTGCTGAGGCAAGCTAACATGTGGGACCGTTTCAGAGAGGCCGCGTCTTCAAAGACGGGTTTCTAAGAGAATTCAAAAACCAGCTTGTCTCATGTAATGCTGTTAAGAGCTCCCACCAGCATATATCCCAACACTGTTTCGGCAGTTCCCAACTCCAAAGCAGCACAGTTGTAACATTAGGTTTTCTTGTATCCATCCACGAGCTGTTTATAACCACGTGAGCCCCGTATCTATCCGTTTATCCCCTTGTGAATCCGTAGCCCCATCTCAATCAGGAGATCTTATCTTGATTCCACAGGCCCCTTATCCGTAATTCCCCAGAAAACCGTAAAACCCCTCACACGCCTTGGCTTACCTTCGTCGTTTGTTGCTGGCTTCTTCTGGAATCTCTTATACAAAAACACGATTAGAAGTACCACTCCTAGCAGCAGCACGACTGCTCCCACCACCGCCCCCACCACCACCCCCGTGGACGCCCCTTCCTTGTTCCCTCCCCCTCCAACTGGTGGGAAAAGAGAGAGGGAGAGGTAAGATGGGGGAGAGGTGGAGGAGGGGAAGAAAATAAGAGGTGGAGGAGGGGAAGCAGATAAGAGGTGGGGATAAGGCGGAGGTGGGGCGAGGCGGAGTGGTTTGAACGCGGATGTGGGGGGAAGGAGGAGGTGAGGGGAGGCTAAATCATCCAAATCATAGGGATAATCCAAAACATCCGAAATATCTGAATCTTCCAAATAATGTGAATCTTTTAATAATGTGAACCTTCCTAATAATGTGAATCTTCCTAAAGATTTGAATATTTCTAATAGTATGAATCTTCCTAATAATATGAATCGTATGATCTGAACAATGCTTCGTATCTGGAACATCTCTATCATCGAAATCTCTCTCACCTGTGCAAGGCCCGCTCTGGCATCCCGCACCGCAGAAGGAGGAGTTGCTTCCACACCAGCCCGACGCACTGCGCACAAAAGAGGGTGAGGGAGAGGCAGTGGAAGAGTTTTAATAAAAAAGCGCGTTGTTTCCACACCAGCATCACTCGCGAGAATCAAGGCAGGAAGACCAGGGTTAAGTACAGAGCGGGAGATGGAGAGGTGAAAGAAAAGGGGACGGGATGAGAGGGGCGAAGAGACATGGCAGTTGAGGTGTGTGAGTTGAGGGTGAGAAGTAGGGGGCCAGCCAGAAAGTAACGTTGAAAACACTAGCTTGAGAGAGAGGTAGATGGATGGCTTCGATAAAAACGAGATGTGTGTTGTGAAGGTGGAACTTTGAGAGGAGTCGGAGCTGGTGAACGAAAAGGAACGTGTGTGTTGTGAGAGGGACCAAAAGGTTGTGTTCTGAAAGCATGAGAGGACAGGAAGGAGCAGGGAGAGGATGACAGGAAGGAGCAGACGACAGGAGGGAGCAGACGACAGGAGGGAGCAGACGACAGGAGGGAGCAGACGACAGGACGGAGCAGGGAGAGGAGTGACGTCGAGCTGACCAGCAGCATAATAGGCTCGGTTTGTGAGGCGCCAAAGTAACCTGCAGCATAGGCTCGAGTTGCGAGATGTCTTATACAAACCTGCAGCAAAGGGTCGGTGGGTTGCACGGCGAGGAGCTGGAGCATTGCTGAGCTGGCATTTCTGTCGTGTCGTCCAACAGAAGATGATGGGGAGGGGACGGACAATAAGGTGGCATTGTGCGTGCATGCATGGATGCATGCATGGTGTGCGTTATGTATGTGCAGATTAGTGTTGGCATGCGTGTATGCGTGGAGCATAAGTGGGAATGGATATGAGAGTGCATGTGAAGTAACGGGGTGGACCAATGTTAAAAAATGCAACCATGCACACGAAAGATGCAGAGAGAGCGGCGAGCATGTGGGTGCAAGGTGCAAACTAACTAGGGCATGTAGAGTTACACTGCTAGCGCATTGTTGCAGTTATCCTCAATATTGTACTGAACAAACAATAATCTCAAGAACAGAATCTTCCAACTCACCTGAAATATCTGTATAATTTGAATTCACTGGATTACTTGAATCGTCACTAAGAAGAAAACGAGTTGATTAGCCATCCAGTTTATCCTATGATTCAGTTCATGCAAAAGGGTCGTCCTCAGTCATTCTCACCCTGGCACGGCCCGTTAGTGCACAAAGCACCGCAGTATGCGTCAGTGCTTCCACAATAGCCCCACTGGCTGCGGGTAAACGAGGGTGAGGGAAGAGGCCGGGGAACGAGGGTCATGGACAAGGCGGGTGAAAAGGGAAGGAGTGGTGGAAGGGAAGACGGGGAAGGATGGGAAGGGCGAAGAGATATCGAGGCGGTTCTGGGCGATGGTACGGAGGCGACTAGTGGTGAAAACTAGCTTAAGAGATGGACGGATGGGCTTGGATGGCATGATTGCGTGTTCTGAAAGCAGGCGTCTTAGAGTTAGCATCAGATGACAAGGAAAATTGTTCTGAAAGCTGAGTGTTTGGACTCCCTAGCAGATGTCTCACAACTGGTTTATGACAAGGAAAATGGTTTCTACAAGCAGAATTGTAAGACGTCTCAAAAGACCGGTTCCTGAAGCACCGAATAGACCGAAAGCGGCCAAGCAAGAGAGGATACTATCCTAGTAGGAAGAAGCAGGGCGTGTACTGGAAGCGCGAAGCTTGCTGAGCGAACTCGGAGGCGACTCAAAATCGCGTCGACTTACCTGCAGCAGGGCTCGGCGGTTTACAAGGCGAGGAGCATGAGAGTTGAGAAGTAATTGTGTAGGATAGGCTCGAATTTGAAGCGATATGACAGGAAAGAGCAAGGAGCAGCCGCAGCATCCAGCTGACCTGCAGAAAAAAAAAGGCCCGAATCTGAGGCGTCTAAAACTGACCTGCAGCATAGGGTCGGCGGGTTACACGGGTAGACGCTTGAGCATGTCTGTTGCGCACGCGCTGCTGGCACCAGATTTAATGCGATAGCTATGGAGATTAGTAAGATGGCGGAGCCGCGAAGCGCGCTCGCCGCATGGAAGTGCCGTGAAGGAGCCATGGAAGCTGACAAGGACACTGAGACCGCTGAGAAGAATGCTTTGCCTTATGCCTGTGCTGGCTGAAGAACGATGAGTGATATTCTGCGGTGCCTTGTGTTTGTGCTGGCTGGAAACTACTGACAATTATTCTAGTCGGGGAACGACGATGTGGAGCTCCCAAAGCTGGCTGAAAAACTACAAATACAATTATTGTGGTCGTGGACATGTCGTCGAAGAACGATCTGACCATCGCGACACTCGTCAAAACCACAAACGTGGCTATCCTCCTTCGAGAAACCTTCCACGTCCTGATACAGAATTAGCGACGTAGGAACTGTTTGGAGATACTCCCCCCAAGGCCCAAGAAGCTGAAAGTTCGCGGGGCGAAGGCAATGCCGCTACAGCAGGAGGCCATTGCCCTTGCCAAGCACGGCATGCACTTCCTTCGACCAGCTGTGGTCGGACCCAGAGACTGTTTGTCCTTCAGCTTGTAGATCCAGGTCCGGAAAATTGCGATAGCAACCTGCTACTGGTAATGCCAACAGATGATTCTTGCCCTGTTGATTTGAATAGCTTCTACATACACTTCGGATGAATAAACATCCTCTAAAAATAATGTCAGCGATTAATTTCCATTTAGTTATTGAATTTGTTACGACTTACGAGTCCTGTAAGGAATTTCGCTAATTCCTTACTGAGGCATCTCTTACGCGTACAATTCCAACTTTCGGAATTCAGGCTCGGTCCGACGACCTCGCCTTCCGAACGTCTCCCGCGTCGCCCTCGGGTTTCCCAACCCCAAACCTGCACCCAACCTTCGCGCGACTCCGCGACCTCGGCCTAGCTAGCTGTGCTATATTATACCTAGGCCTCGTTGTTTGCTCAGTAGTTGTAATCACTTCCGCGATATTGCATTCTGCGCACTCTTCTTTCATACAACTCATAACACTTGGTATCAGAGCTACTTTCCTAGGTTACCCTCCACTTTCCGGGGTAGTTTTAGTGCAGGGGTGCGATAGGTTTGGTGGGCTGCAAAGCGGTCGGCTGAGAGATAGATACGATTATCTCGCTCCGACTAATAGCGTTTGGGCCTTCATCAAAACCATAAAAATCGCTGTTAACCCGCTGCCCGCTAGGATGAGTCTCCGAAACATGACACAAGCAGAGTTTGACGTGTTTTTGCAGGACTTTCGGGCGATGCAATCCAACATGCAGACTATGTCTGGCGAGTTGGAGCGCCTGAGGGTGGAAAACGCCGAGCTACGCCAGACGCGAGGTGAAGCGCGTCAGGAGTCGGCCGCCGTGGATGAAGCAAGTAGCAGCTTCGCGCCTAACGACGAGGTCCTTAGCGAGCTACAGGACTCGCTGGACGCTGAAGATGAGTGGACGGCACGGATGCAACAAGCACAAGGGACGCAGGGGCAACAGTCACAGCCGCAGCAACAGACACGAGCGGCGCCGAGGCAACAGTCGCAGACTACACCACGTCAGGCAACAGCGACAACCCCGGTGATGGCTTCAGTGGCGCCCCCGATGCATGCAGCAGCAACAGTCTCAACAACTGTTAAAATAAAACCGACGAACCCACCCCCGTTCAACCCCAGCGACAAAACCGTCACTGTGTCGGCATGGTTGTTCGGAGTGGAGGTGTTTTTCAATGCTGCGCAAATTGCTGACGATGCTACCCACATTAATTTTGCAGTGTCACTGTTACGAGGGCCGGCGTTGGAGTGGTGGAAGCGGACTCTTCAGACAGGGGGGACTCCGGCAGGGATGTCACGTGCGAACGACGGGACCTGGACAACTGTCACGCAACAGGCAACTTCAATCTTCGGAGTGGCCACGATACGCACATGGACGGAGTGGGGCGCCGCGCTGCGAACCAGATTCGAGCATGTATCCGCCTCGGATTCTGCTCGCATGAAGCTGCGCACCTGGAAGCAGGTGGCGTCGGTCCAAGATTACACGGCAACATTCTGCAATTTGGCTGACCAAGTGGACGATATGAGCGACGCGGAACGACTCGACCGATATGTCGCAGGCCTCAAGTACGAAGTACAGTACGAGGTGCGACGGGCGAGGCCACGCGGTTTTCTCGATGCCGTCCAGGTGGCTGAATCAACGGATGCGCTGATGCAATGGGCGAGAATGAGTTCCCGGGAGGGCACTCAATTTCGTGGACCGCCGCGCCAGCCCACAATCAACGGGGTGGATGCACCGAGACGTGGACCTAACACGTGCTTCAACTGCAACCAACCGGGCCACTGGAGGAAGGACTGCCCGAAGCTGAAACAGGGAAACAGGAACGACGGAGAGGGGTCGGGAAAAGAGACGAGTCAGTAGCAGTCGGGCCACCTACTGACGAGACCCCGTCGCCCGGCAATCAACATCCACACCGAGTGGTGGTACCGATACGGGCTATCGACCGCAACCGGACGAATAAGGTGGATGAACACGTGGATCACCCTGTGCTGGTCGTGGGGAGGGTTAACGGCTATAAAATAAAATTATTCGTTGACGGTGGGGCGAGCCACAGTCTCGTCAACCTGGCAACGGCCAAAAAAATAGGGGTCAAACTGGACAGGTGTCTGCCCAAGATTGACGCGCGACTGGTGGACGGGACACCGCTGGCGATAAAAGACGAGGTCCGACAAATTCGGATGAAGTGTGGCGACGATTTCGGGTTTTCAATGCGAATGCTGGCGACAACACTGGACGGTTGCGATGTGCTGCTGGGACGAGATTGGCTACAGCGTTTCAATCCGACGATCGACTGGACGACGGGGGCGATCACGGTGCTGTGCAACAAGGGGCGCGTGACACTTCCGAAATGGGCGGAGCCGGAGCCGATGACAACACGTGTCAACGCAATAACGATGAAGAGGGCGATAAAACGTGGAGCGCAAGGCTACGCCGTACAGCTGTACGAGGTGGTGGCTTCCGAAAAAATCGCCGACATCGACACGCTCTGCGCTGCTGTACCCAACGACGTGGCGAGCATAATTCGGAGGTATCCCGAAATCTTCGCGGATGACCTGCCTGACGAGCTGCCACCTCAGCGTCCGGAGGACCACAGGATCGAGCTGGAGCCAGGCGCAAAACCAACTGTTCGGTCACAGTGGCGGCTCAGCCAACCGGAGCTCGACGAGTTGCGGAAACAGCTGGATTATCTGCTTTCGAAGGGTTTTATCCGGCCGAGCACGTCACCATACGCCGCCCCGATACTGTTCACACCGAAAAAGGACGGAGGCCTGCGCATGTGCATCGACTATCGAGCGTTGAACCGGGTCACGATCAAGTCACGTTACCCGATCCCACGAGCGGACGACCTGCTGGATCAGCTTCGCGGGGCTCGCTTCTTCTCGAAAATCGATTTGCGAGGTGGCTACCACCAAATTCGCGTGTTCGCCGACGACTGCCCGAAGACTGCGTTTCGCACCCGCTACGGCAGTTACGAGTACACTGTGATGCCGTTCGGGTTGACGAACGCGCCCTCGACTTTCCAGCTCACCATGAATGGGGTGTTTCGGGACATGCTGGACAAAAAAGTTATCGTTTATCTGGACGACATCCTGGTGTACAGCAAGACTCGGGAGCAGCATTTACAGGACTTAGAGGAAGTGTTCCGGCGCTTGCAGCAGAACCGACTGATTACTAAGGGCTCTAAGTGTGAGTTCTTACAGTCGGAGCTGGAGTTCCTGGGGCACGTGATTTCAGGGGAGGGCATTAAAATTGACCCTCGCAAAGTGACGGCGATTTCGGAGTGGAAGCCGCCCACGAACATCACGGAGTTGCAGAGTTTCCTCGGCTTCGTTAACTACGTCCGCCGTTTTGTACCGAATATGGCGGGGGTGACCAGGCCGTTAACCGATCTTCTGCATAAGGGCGTGCAATTCTGTTGGGGGGAGAGAGAACAGCTGGCTTTCAACGAGCTGAAGAAAATTTTGAGTTCACCCCCGGTGCTTCGGCTGGCAGATCCATCTCGACCGTTCGAAGTCGTGACGGACGCCAGCGATTTCGCCGTGGGCGCTGTGCTACTACAGGACTTTGGCAACGGGCTGCAACCCATCGCGTACGAATCAAGAAAAATGCAGCCGCCCGAGCGCAACTATCCGGTCCACGACAAGGAAATGCTCGCCATCGTGCATGCATTTCGTACCTGGCGCTGTTACCTCACGGGAGCTGACGTCACCGTCCGAACTGACCACAAGTCATTACAATACATGCGCAGCCAACCACAACTCAATCCGCGACAAATCCGGTGGCTCGATTACCTCGAGTCCAATTTCAGCTACACCATCACGTACAAAAAGGGCGCCAACAACATCGCCGACGCCCTGACCCGACCATCAATGCAGACCGCAGCAGTACTAATCGCCCATTCTAACCCTTTATTGACAGGATTATTCAAGCATGGCTACAGGATTGACCGGTTTTTCCGGACCAATCAACACCACGGGGTCACCACGGCGCATGGGAGCTACTACCTAAAAGTCGGTACTAACCGAGTTTGGGTACCTTCCTACCGACCCTTACGAGAATTGCTGACGCAGGAAGTACACGACTCCAACCTCTCCGGGCATTTCGGCGTCGACAAAATGTTGAAGCTGCTGCAACGGAATTATTACTGGCCCGACATGGCGTCCGACGTGCAGCACTACGTGTCCGCCTGCCCGACCTGCCAAGCAATGAAGTCATCACGCCAACGCCCAGCTGGATTGCTGCAACCCCTCGAGCCACCCGAACGACCGTGGCAACAGGTGACAATGGATTTCGTCACAGGACTGCCGGCGGGCGCAAGTGGCAACGACTCGGTACTTGTCGTCGTCGATCGCTTAACGAAAATGGCGCATTTCACACCATGCCGCACGACGATCACAGCCGAAGAAACAGCGAAGCTCTTCATCTCGACCGTCGTACGACTACACGGGTTGCCATCGGCGATAATCAGCGACCGCGACCCAAAATTCACGTCGAAGTTCTGGCAGTAGACGTGGGCACAGTACGGCACCCGCCTGCAGTTTTCGTCGTCGTACCATCCACAGACCGACGGACAGACAGAGAGGACAAACCAGACGATGGAGCAGTTGATTCGCACGAACTGCCCCGACATCACCAAGTGGGAGGATTCCCTTCCCATGCTCGAGTTTGCGTACAATAACGCCCCATCTGCAACAACCAAGCAGTCGCCGTTCTACCTGAATTACGGGATAGATCCGGTAGTACCCTCGTCAACAACTCCCGATTACCCGGTACCAAGGTCGCAGCAGTTTGTTTCGGAACTACAAGCAGCGCGAGACAAAGCAGCGGAATTTATCCGGAAGGCTAATACGGCCGCCAGCCGCTACGCCGACCGACATCGACGGAATTTACCCTTCCGTGACGGGCAGATGGTCCTCCTGGACACAAAAAACCTCAAGCTGCCCCAGCCTGCAAAACTGCGTCCCCGCTACGTGGGACCCTTTCGCATCATTCGGATGCTGACACCGGTCACTGCGAAACTTCTCCTACCGGACGACTGGAAAATCCACGACGCTTTCCACGTCAGTTTACTTCGCCACTATGTGGCACCGCAGTCGTCCGACGTCGCCCGACCCCACCAGGCGCCAAGTGTCCGACCTGTGGCAGACCCGACGCTTCAACCTTGGAAGATATTGAACCATCGCATTCGTGCGACCCCCGCCGGACGCCACGTCGACTTCCTGCTACGCTGGGTGGATCGCACAAGGGACGATGACACGTGGGTCCCGGCTGACTCACTACAAGGGCACTCGGTACTTCGGCAGTATCTTTCTCGCCGACATGTGCCTGATATCGACCACCTTTCTTAAGGGGGGGGGGGGGTAGTGTAAGGAATTTCGCTAATTCCTTACTGAGGCATCTCTTACGCGTACAATTCCAACTTTCGGAATTCAGGCTCGGTCCGACGACCTCGCCTTCCGAACGTCTCCCGCGTCGCCCTCGGGTTTCCCAACCCCAAACCTGCACCCAACCTTCGCGCGACTCCGCGACCTCGGCCTAGCTAGCTGTGCTATATTATACCTAGGCCTCGTTGTTTGCTCAGTAGTTGTAATCACTTCCGCGATATTGCATTCTGCGCACTCTTCTTTCATACAACTCATAACAAGTCCACATGTTTCATCATGTAATCTTTGGGATTGCCTACCTACTACGATATTTCATTTCGAGGAGGGCTGCGTTGTCGTGGATCAAGCCGACCCAACCCACCAAATCGGGTCGAATTTGATCTCCCGAACCAATCAGACCGATTGGTTCGACAAGGCTGCCGCGACCAGCCTAATCGGTTTGCGATGAGGTACCTGAGCTGGCAAAATAATGACACAACTCGTTCGGAATTGCGTACGAGGCAAGGTGTCCGAGTAACGGCTGCGTTCTACAGGCGCATCAGCTCTGATGCGTCTGAGGCTCGGGCTGATGCGCACATTGAGATATTGAGGTTCGGAAATGACAAAATTGAAATCGATAAATTGAGGTTCGGACGAGGTTCGGACGAGGTTCCCGAAATCTTCTATTTCCAATTTTCCGAACCACGTCCGAACCTCGAATTTGGGCATGTCAGATCTCGAAATCCAATTTCCTCAAATTTCCAAAATCTTATGGGTTTCTAGGAAGTTAGACCGCAATTTTTTCTAATGGTGCCAACCAATGAGGGTTTAGGAAGAAACAAATTGACGAATGAGGGTGCTCCGCACCAGCTGATGCGCGCATCATGCGACTTCTCGGAGTTGCATGATGCGCGCATCAATGATGCGCCAGATTGCTAGGACGAGAAATTTCTCGTAAATCGGCAACATGTTAAATTTTGGTCGCCGAAAAGGCCGTTCTACAGGCATTCGGTTTTGTTTCGCTTCGGCAGCCATGCGCTTATCGCGAACCTTGATAACCTCTCGGCAGGTTATGACGGAAGTATCTCGGAACCGTGGTAGAATGCATCAATGTACATTGATGCGGGCTGATGCGCCCACAGAACGCAGCCAACAAAAAGGTCAGCGAGTTGTTGCCTCTCGCCACAAAGCCTGCAGGGAAGCGCGGTGACAATTGCGCTGGAGGTGCGTCAAGGGTGAGTCAAAATTACTCAGAAATTCTTGGTACCCCGAGCTGCAATGGTCCGGTCAGTCCTGGTCGATCGAAGTCGACCCAACCTAGCCCGATCGGGTTGGATTGCAACACATCGTAGCGTCCTTTGTTGTCCCTCTCTTGGGAAAACTTTCCCGACCCTTTGTTGTACCTGACCCTTGGATTCGCCAAATCCATGTCTGCTCTTTTCCGCAGCAGCTCGCTCCGTCGCTGTTCTGCAATGACGTAGCCGAGCTACGAACCCTCCGTCGAACCGTCCGATCGCACAATCCTGGCTCTGACCACCGCGATTGACGCATCGCAGCTTATCCCTTGACCTTGGATGTTATTTTGTGATTGATTTGATCTCCATGGCTCGTCCCTGGTGGAGCCGCACCGCTCAACGCTTCACGGCTGCCATTTCGGCGTCGCCCGTTACTACGGTAGCGACAGCCGGAGCCGCCGTCGCAGCCGCGTCGCTTGCAACAGCCTCATATCTCAACGCCGCCCCCGTCATTTTTTCGGATTATTCCGCGTCGCGATCCGCGGATTCCGCTTCCGCTCCCGCCTCCTCCATTGCAGCGCTGCACGGGAGAATGATGAGCCACGTGGCATCATGTGAGGGGGGCGCAACGGTCGCGGGATCCGCCCCCGCGGGATCGGGGGAGAGCGGAGGCGGCGCAACGGGGGATAGCGGCGCGGGGAGTGGGAAGGAGGCGGTGAGAGCGATGGGCGGAGCGGATGGCGCGGAGGGGGAGAGCGCACCAGGTGTAGGCGGAGCGGGACACCAGGCGGGATCCGCGGCGATCTTCCCACTAAAACTGCTTCAGGTACAGCCACACAGTCGCACAATCACACCGCACACAAAGTCAATCATAATCACGATCGCGAGTGGATTCACAATCCAAATGTAGAGTCGGGGTGTGTCAGTGACCGAGTAAGGGGAGGAAGACTCGTCTATATTTTCACTGGACGGTGTGTGCAAGTTGACTTCCAACTTGGCACTCGTCTACGCACATCAATCTCCCAAATTGACTTCTCACTAGTACGTGCCTTGTTCTCGTCCCCGCTTCCCCCGCTTCCCCCCCAGGTGCACGTAATGTTCCGCCACGGCGACCGGGCGCCCATGCCACGTGGCACGCCGTCAGAGGAGGAGGTGGCGCGGTGGGAGGCGAGGCTGCAGCCGCGTCCCCCAGCGCACGTGCTGCCGCACCGACAGCACACGCGGGGGATAGAGTGGCCCTTTGGCCAACTCACCAGGAAAGGTGCGCGAGCGGAAGATGTGTGGGAAACGCCTTTTACATTTTATTCTGTCTTTTTGGATTCTTGGGAACATGCTGCAGCACTGTGTGTGGTTTCATGGTTTCGGGGTTCGGGTTTTGGGAGAGAGAGAGTAGACTGTCACAGTCACAGTCACAGTCACACGAACCTGGTGTCTTTCCCCGCCTCCTGCATCTCATCTTTCCTTTCACGTGCGATGGCTGGCTGGTAGGAGCACGGAAGATGGAAATAACGTGATGCGGGGTTCTCATAACAGAGTAGTGACCCAGCTCAAACTGCGATTGCCGCACCTGGTGACGTGTCACTGCATCGCACACAGGTACGACTTCACGTTTGCGTGCTAGAAGGTTGTATGCTACTGTTGTCGCTATCTTGGCTGAGAGCGTTGTTCTCATATACGTTGCTTTGCAATCCATGCAAGGAGGCTCTTGCCGCGAAGGACGCAGCGGAAGTCGTGCCTGGCCTCGACCTGGTCGACAAAGTCGTACGGGGCGTCGCTGAGAACCTCGGTGGCAGCATTGTTGTCCACTCACGATTTATTGTGTCAGAAAGGAGTGAGTTGTACTAGGAAAGTGGTGGTACAAGTAGGAAACCCTAAACTTACTGTACCCCATAGTGACTACCCCACTACAGCCTAAACAAACTGTAGAGTCTAAGTTTGACACACCCACATAGGCAAAGTGGGGGAGAGAAAAGAGGGGGTCACAAGACCAGTCAAGAGAAGCAAAGCAAGCTCAGGGTGGATCACAACGTCACCACACATTCTGAGCGCAAGCAGACGGCCAGTTCACATGCACAGTTATATAGAACAGAACAAACAGGACAGTGATCAAAACCTAGCAAGTGAAAGCATGCAGGTATAGATATATAGATCACAGTACAAGCAAAGTAAAAAAGTGAGCAGGTGAGGCAAGGTAGGCACAAGGCCTAGAACAGTACAGAAACGCTGATGATCACAAGGCGGAAGTGCCTTGGTGAAGATATCAGCAGTGTTGGCCCGAGAGGCCACGTAAGCAAGACGAAGCTGACCGCGCTGCTGCAGCTCTCGAGCAAGAAAGTAGCGAAGGGCAATGTGCTTCGTTCTGTGCTCCAGTCTGTGCTCCTGACACAAGGCCAGCATGGCCTTGGTGTCGACGAACAGAACTGGAGGAGAACGAGGCACCTCTCCCAAGTCGGTCAGCAGGTAGGTGAGCCAGCGTAACTCCTGTGCAGCCATGGCCCCTGCGTAGATCTCAGCCTCACAGCTGGAGCCGAGAACAGAAGACGAGCGGGTAGACCGCCACGAAACAGAACCGGAGCCAAGGCTGAAGGTGTAACCCTGTGACGACCGCTGCGTAGCCAAGTCGTCAACCCAAGAAGCGTCTGCGTGACCAGTGAGGACAACTCGAGCCCGTCCTCCAAGCACTAGCCCCATGCCCGACGTACTGCACAGGTAGCGCAACACCCTCTTCGCTGCAGCCATGTGCTCTGGTCGGTGTCTCCCAGGAGCAACATAGCGTGCCAAGATGCTAAGGGGGTATGCCAAGCCAGGTCGAGTGCAGGTCATCAGGTACATGAGGCAGCCAACAAGCTCTGGGTACGGGCCACTCGGCTCTACGGACTCATCCGAAGGTAGAGCTGAGAGCGAGTGGCTAGTAGACAGAGGAGTGGCCAGAGGCGAGGAGTACGTGAAGCCGAAGCGCTGAAGGACCTGCTGCACCATGTGTGACTGAGTCAAGGTAATGGTGCGCCGTGCTCTGTCCCGAGTGATCTACAAGCCAAGATAGCTGCGCAGTTCACCCAGGTCTGTGCACGTGTGTCTCTTCTGCAGCTCCGACTTCACGTGGCCGAGTCCCTCAGTGTCAGCAGTGGCAAAGACCAAGTCGTCGACGTACACGAGGATGTAGAACGGCGGCAACGAAGTGTCGGTGCGCAGAAACAGCGACGGGTCAGCAGTTGAAGGAGCAAACCCAAGAGCCGCAAGCGTGGTCCTCAGTGTGTCGTGCCACTCACGGGGCGCTTGGCGGAGACCGTAGACTGGCCGCCGGAGGCTCCACTGAGTACCAGGAGGAAACGACCCAGTGAAGCCATGAGGGCGGCGCAGCCAGATCTCCTCGTGCAGGCTGCCCTGTAGGAAAGCAGTGCTGAAGTCAAGAGAGTGAAGCTCGTAGTCACGCTGAGCAGCGACGTGCAGCAGAACCCGAAGAGTGGTCATCTTCGGGGTCGGGGAGAAGGTCTGGAAGAAGTCAACTCCCTGTCGCTGACTGAAGCCTCGAGCAACGTAACGCGCCTTGAAGACAGGCAGAGAACCCGGCGGCCGCTTCACCCTGAAAATCCACATGCCACTGATGATGTTCGCCCCAGGAGGGGGAACCTCGTCAACGTAGGTGCCTGTGGACTTCCAGGATGCCATCTCTGCGTCCATGGCTGAATGCCACTAAGAGGAGTAGGGACCCTCTATCGCCTCTGCGTAAGAGCGCGGGGTCGGGATGTCTGGTGCATCCGGGTCTCCCTCAGGTGCAATCAGCATGGACACGAGATGAGGTACAGCGGCTGCAAAGCACTCAAAGTCCTCCTGCCTATCCTCAGGGACGTCCGTGCCAAGAGCACACTCACCCCCGATGGACGGAGGACAGACAGACTCAGACTCAGCAACCAGACTCGCGGCGTAGTCTAGACGACACCGAGCAGCAAAGTCGACAAGCTCAGCAACTAAGGCAGACGCAGCAGTGGACTCAACGGAAGGGTCAGTGACAGCAGTGGCCGGGAGACGTGTGACAGTAGGACTGGCAGCACGAAGGGAGTCAGACTCCGGGTCAGCAAGGGCAGGAAGAGAGGACGCAGGAGGAGATGGCAGAGGGACACGCTGTGGAGCAGTGGAAGGACGAAGTGCCATCTGGTGCGTGCCTCGGACCGTAGGAGGACGCTAACGTGGAACACGACGACCAGTGCGAGCAGCACGAACAGGCGACGCAGGACGGGACTCAGGCTCACGACGCTCAGTAAGACCTCCGGTCGGACCAGTGTAAGGAGAAGGAGCAGGCAGTGGGGACGCAGGCTGTAACAGTGACTGTGACTGGGCAGGCGGTGGACACTCTAAGGAAGGGGCAGGACCAGTAGAAGGCGGGAGACCAAGAACCTGCTGAAGGAGCGGAACGAAGTACGGTTGCGGCTGCTCAGCGCCCCCAGAACCAGCAGAGACAGCACCAGCACCCTCAGCGACGGCTCCAACTCCCGCAGCACCTCCAGCAGCTCTTATAGCGCCAACTCCAGTACCCCCAGGAGCACCCGCACTAGCAGCACCGTCAGCTCCAGTACCTCCAGTAGGAAAAGCGGCAGCGCCTCCAGCTCCAGCCCCTGAAGTACCACTAGCCCCAGCACCTCCAGTGGCCCCAGCAGCACCTCCAGCGCCAACCCCAGGGTCGGCAACGACACCAGTACCAATAGCTCCAGCGCCCTCAGCTCCAGCTCCAGGAGCACCCCCAGCTCCCACAGCACTACGTCTGCGGCGACAGTGCTGAGAGTACCACTCACGCAGCTGCTGGGACGAGAGAGCGCCCCCAGGCGCAGGACCCCCAGGCTCAGGACCTCCAGGCTCAGCACCCCCAGGCTCCGCACCCCCAGGCTCCGCACCCCCAGGCTCAGCACCCCCAGGCTCCGCACCCCCAGGCTCCGCACCCTCAGGCTCAGCACCCTCAGTCTCAGCACCCCCAGTCTCAGCACCTCGAGGCTCAGCACGCTCAGGCTCAGTACCTCGCGCAGGACCAGAGTCGACAGCTACCTCGACACGCTCGACTGGGTCTACCTGGGACACACCTGAGGGAGCAGGACCCTGGGGAGGTAGGGGGTCTACCGAAGCAGCACCTGGCATAAGGAAGAGCGGCGGAGGGGGGAGCGGGGCAGTGCGGTAGGGGAAGAGACGGTAAAAGGGGACCGACTCGTCAAACGTGACGTCCTGAGAGGACAGAACATGGCGCGAGGTGGGGTGGTAAAACTACCAACCAGGCGCGTCAGAGGGGAAGCCAAGGAAGACGCAGGGAACGGCGCGGGAGGAGAGCTTGTCCGCGGACGTATCGCGGACAAAGGCACGAGATCCCCAGACCCGTAAGACGGACGCATCGCCAACCTCTCCCTTCCAACGCAGTGTCGGCGAGGTCTCCGGAACGGAGACACGGGGCCAGAGGTTGAGCTGATGCGCGGCGGCCACAGAAAATGGGGGGCAGCCGCATGGATCAAGGAGGTACGAGCGACCTCCATGACCAAGCCAATGCGGCCCTCAGCAACCCCATTTTGTTGCGGAGAGGCCGGAAGCGTGAACGTCTGCTCAATGCCCTCCCCCTGACAGAAAGCCCTCAAAAGGCCGGAGGAAACTCACCACCTCTGTCAGAGTGCAGTCGCAGGACGGGAAGGTCCGTGTGAAAGCGCCTCTCCAGCTGGAGACGGGTAGCGCGGATCCAAGGGATCAAGACATCAGGGACCTCACCCTTGGTGCGCAAGGGGAAGACCGTGGTGTAACGCGTGTAGTCGTCAACTACCAGCAGAAAGTAGTGCTCTCCGCCCTGTCCACGGACGCGGGCTGGGCCCCACACGTCCATGTGAAGGGTCTGCAGAGGAGCCTCCGTCGGGGGGAACTCAGAGGAGTGGGGGGCAGCACCCTGCCGCCCCTCGACACAGGGAAGGCAAGGAGGGGATGGGGACTGTGGCAGGGGAGGCAGTGACCTGGGGAGACCAGAGACAAGGTACCGGGAGTGATGCCACGAAGGCGCTGCATCGAAGGGTGACCAAGGCGGTGATGCCAGAGGACCGTCCGGTGCGACAAGGTGCGACACGAGTAGGGGGCGGACAACTGACCTGACGCTGACGCAGACGCAGCTACCTGAGGGGACTCAGTGGTCAGTGTGTACAAGTCCGACCCCGGCTGCCGAGTGAAGGTAGCCAAGTGACGACCCGTCTGAGCACACGTGCAGTGTGTCACACGCTCGTAGGCAGGGGTGAACTGGTGAACACCCGCGTCCTGGAGCGCGGACCCCGCCACCAAGTTCGTAGAGAACGAGGGGAGGTAAAGACCAGACAGCGTGCCGGACGGGACAGCAGGACAAAGGAGGGCAGTGGTGGAGGTCGCAAGGACCGGACCCCCGGAGGGGTCAGCCAGGGAGACAGCAACAGGCCTAGGGAGATGCGCTAGATGTCACCAAATATGCACTTTGTGCATATGGGATGACAGTGTTGCGCGGGTGTAGATTGTGGTGTAGCGAATGTTGGAATGGAAGTTGAGGTTGAGTAGGGGGAGGACGAATTTGACGTTAGGAATGGGAGGGAAAGGACCGAGGGGCGAAATGCATTGAACCAATCAGGGAGGACCAGCCCAAACTCGAGCCGCACATTGTGAAATGTGCGACTTGAGCCTGGGCAAGGTAAGTTCAGTCAGGAACATCCAGTCCATGCTTTTCGCTTGTTATTCTCTCGTCATAGTGAAATCAGTTGCTCTAGATCCTACATCCAGCAGCACGCCACTAGGAGGGAACCTACGGGGTGAGGGAGGGAACTTCTTCATAACAAGCGAAAAGGGCGCATCATCGCATGAGCATGGACAAGCACGAGCGGCGATGGGGCAGGCAGTATAGTCGCCGTGAGAAGGAGGAACGGCCGCGGCGCGAGCGCTCGCAGGAACGCGGGCGCTCACTGGAACGATCGCCGCGGAGGCCGGCTTTCCGCGCTGATCGGGTCCTCCAAGGCCAG
Source organism: Closterium sp. Naga37s-1 (assembly GCA_947471745.1). NCBI lineage: Eukaryota > Viridiplantae > Streptophyta > Zygnematophyceae > Desmidiales > Closteriaceae > Closterium > Closterium sp. Naga37s-1. The sequence goes on along the minus strand of CANJKZ010000342.1, from coordinate 679,012 downwards.
ATGGACGTGGAGGAGGTTCGGCCCGGGATGAAACCGGTGGGGCGGGATCCGCCATGTCGAGAGGCGATCCGTGGCGGACGGATGCGCGCGACGGATCTGGAGGCGATCGTCGATATCGCCGTGACACGAGGGCACATCCCTCGCCGGAAGAAGGGTACCGCTGACGCGGAGAAGGCGACCGCGCGCGAGGCCTGCCAGGAGGGCATCTTGGTCGACGAGGAGATCTCGAGACGGACAGCGAAGAGGAGAATTCCCCCGTGGGGAAAATGCGCGAGGAAGGCCGCGGAGAAGGCGCGGACGAGGGCAGCGAGGATCAGCGACGCCAAGTGGAGGACGCCAGTGGGAGTCACGGCTCCACCGCTGGAGCCGACGAGGCTGACGCCGCGCGGGCGGACAACACGACGGACCAGAGCGAGGCGAAGGCCGACGGGCCAGAGGGCGCACGAAAGGAGCAGCGAGAGGAACGCCGCGACTGTCAGGAGGGAGATCCCTCGCCCGACCTGCGACAGCAGGACCGAGGAGAGCGGAACACGGAGTCGCGCGTGTCCGGGCAGCGAGGACGACGCGGAGGAGGACGAGATGAACGGTCGCGTCGGCAGCGCGGAGCAAGGCGAGGCGAGGGATCGCGCTCGCCCGATCCGCAGCAGCGACGCGATGGGTGGCGCGGTGGCGGGGAGCGCTCGCCAGATCCGCATCCGCGACGCGAAGGGTGGCGCGGCGGCGGGGAGCGCTCGCCAGATACGCATCCGCGACGCGAAGGGTGGCGCGGCGGCGGGGAGCGCTCGCCAGATCCGCATCCGCGACGCGAAGGGTGGCGAGGCGGCGGGGAGCGCTCGCCAGATCCGCATCCGCGACGCGAAGGGTGGCGCGGTGGCGGGGAGCGCTCGCCAGAGCCGCATCCGCGACGCGAAGGGTGGCGCGGCGGCGGGGAGTGCTCGCCAGATCCGCATCCGCGACGTGAATGGTGGCGCGGCGGCGGGGAGCGCTCGCCCGAACTGCACCAGAGACGTGAAGGATGGCGTGATGTCAGGTCCCCCTTGCCAGATCTGCGCAGGCAGCGGGAAGGAGCACGTGATGAGGAATGGCAGTCGCCGTACGGCCGTCGGTAGCGTGGAGGAAGGAGAGACGAGAGGTCACCATCGCCAGAGAAGCATCGGCGTGAGACGCGGCGGGAAGAACGGGCGAGGGCAGACCACTCGCCGGATGGGCAAGGTCAACGCACGGAAGGGCGCGCGAGCTCGTGGGATCTGCATAAGGAGGCGAGATGGGACCAGCGGGGAAGCAAGGTCGGCGGCGGGAGTTTGGCATATAGTGCGGAACGAGCCAGGGAGGCGAGGGAAGGAATAGAGAGAGCAAGGGAAAGGGGGACACACGGAAGGCAGGCCAGAGCAACAAGCGAGTCCTGGGGAGAAGGTCGAGGGAGTGCGGCGGCGGCACCACGTGTGGAGGTCCCGGCGAGGTTCTCAGGAGATCAACGTACGGGGCCCTCGCTCAAGAATTACCTCATGCAAGTGGGAAACGTGCGGTATCGGTGTGACAGGAGCGGCATGGACCCGGTAGACTTCTTTCTGAGCCTACCTAACACACTGGAGGGGGAGGCGGAGACATTGTATCGGATGAGGAAGGATGAGCTGCTGCGGAGGGCGGGAAGGCACGGTGAAGACCCCACGGAGGCGTTCCTCCGCCGGCTGCAGCGACAGTTTCCGGGACACACTGCAGAACGGATAAGGGAGTTTCATGACTTTAAAAGGGGGCGGATGGAGTCATTGCTCACCTACTATAACCGGCTGATCAACGTGGCGGAGGACGTAACGTGCACGGACACCAGCCTCCTGATTAGCAAGTTCTTGGGGGGGCTGGACGAGAGCTTGGGGGGTGGCCTAAGGATGAGGGTGTATGAGTTGGGGGCAGATGCGAGCCTAGAAGAGGTATTCGAGCTAGCGGAAAAGGTGGAGCTCGCACAAAGGAAGTATGAAGCATACCTGCCCAAGTCGTCAGAGCGCAGCCGCAGGCCGACATGGGCAGCAGCGATGATTCCCGAGGACACTACCAGAACCAGCACCTCCACTAGCGACACCCCCGGGGCCTCCAGTACCTCCCGTAGGAGCACCCCCAAGCTCCGCAGCAACCGGCCGCAGAGGAGAACGAGGAGGGAACTGTGGGACGACCGGGAAGCCGGGGGGTGACGAGGGGCGAGGCCGCCGACTCGAGGCTGCCGTGTCCTCCACAGGAGTGACCTCCACGCCCACACCCACTGCACCCCCTGAACCGACACCACAAGCTCCTGCAGCCCCAGCACCCGCACCCTCCGCAACTGCACCTCCCGCACCCCCAGACACGACAGGGACTGGACGCTGCGGGGGGGACGACTGCGGAGTGACGTGCGACACACCTGACGGGGCAGGACGCGAAGCGGGGGGGGCTACCGGGGCGACTGGGGGGGGCTCAAGGGTGAGGAACAGCGGGGGGGAAAAGACCTCAGTACCTCGGTGGGGGCGACTCCTGTAGTAACAGACAGACTCGTCGAACGTGACGTCCTGAGAAGCGAAGAACCCGCAGGTGACCGGGTCGTAGAACACCCAGCCGGAGGCGTCCAAAGGGAAGCCAAGAAAGACGCAGGCACGAGTGCGCGGAGACAACTTGTTCGCGCCACGGGCGCGAACGTGGGCCAGACAACCCCAGACGCGGAAGTCAGCTGCTACGCCCTATAAACCTGACCAGAGAGAGACCGGCGTCACCCGTGGCCGTGCGTCACTGGGCCACAGGTTCAGCTGGTGCGCGGCGTAGCGGACTGCCTGAGGCCACAAGAACTGAGGGGCACCGGCATGGCACACGGAGGTCCGAGCAACCTCCATGACCAGGCCGATGCGACGCTCGGCTACCCCGTTCTGCTGCGGCGAGGCTGGTAGCATGTACGACTGAATGACTCCCCGACCCTGACAGAACGTCTCTAGGCGAGTGGAAGAGAACTCACCACCACGGTCCGAGTGTAGGCGAAGCCCACACAGGCCTTGGGCGCCACCCCACGCTAGGAGCCACGGCTCGAGGACGGTAGGCACGTCGGCCTTCCGTCGCAAGGGGAAAACCGTGGTGTAGCGGGAATAGTCGTCCACCACAATCAGGAAGTAGCGTTCCTGACGTGGGCCAAGGACAGGGGAGGGGCCCCAAACGTCCAAGTGCAGGGTCTGGAAGGGAGCCGTGGTGGGGGGGAATGAGGAGGAGTGAGGGGCGGCGCGCTGCCGACCCTCGACGCAAGGAGTGCACGGCGGCGCAGGCAGGCGAGGAAGCGGGGCAAGCGACGCTGGGAGACCTGAGACCAGACGGTGACGTACCATCCTACTAAGACGTGGGAACGACGGGTGACCTAGACGGTGGTGCCAAAGGACTGACGGGTGGGCGAGTGACCGACAGTCGCACGACACAGCAGCTACCTGACCTGACCTGACCTGACCCGACTCAGTGTGGTGGGACCCAGTGTGTAGTGAGTACAGACCAGATCCCGGCTCTCTGTGGAAAGTGGCCAGAGGCGCCCCAGTGGCACCGACAGTGCAGGAGGCAACAGGCTCGTCCAGTGGGAAAGTAGTGACTACGCCTAGGTCGTGGAGGTGACTGACACCCACCAGGTTCCTAGAGAACGAGGGGGTGTAGTAACCTGTAAGAAAACCTGAGGGAGCCGCCGGACACGGAAGAGTGGTGGTGCTGCTAGCAACTACAGGTCCCACAGAGGGGTCAGCCAAGGCGACAGTGACTGGAGTGCGCAGTGGTGTGAGGTCGGTACAGTCGCGAAAGAAACAGCTGGACGCTCCAGAATCTAGGGTGAAGGAAAGCTGTGCAGTCTGTGGGGTCGCACCCGAACCAGCTACAAAGGCTAGTGCTAGACTAATGGTAGCTGCAGCTCCTACACAAAGACCCTCAGAGGCGCCTGGACTGGAAACAACACACGCACCAAGACTGGAAACACAGGTCTCTACTCGTGCAGCCGGAAAAGGTCCTAGACCAGGCAGGTGAGACTCAACTGGTGCAGTAGTGCGCTGGCGAAGGCGCGAAGGCCAGTGCGGTGTAATAGCGTGAGGACCAAAACGCTCACGGTGGAGGTCGTCGAGTCGACGGTAGCAGCTGGACGCAGTGTGGTCAGGACTCCAGCAGGTAGTACCAGCACCAGCGCCTGTCAGGGCCCGGTACCCGCAGGGGCCGACGTCTTGCCCACTGCTAGCTGAGCCACTACTGGGGGCGCCACACTTTGGACCCGCAGGCCCCCACTGACGGGAGTGCTGCTGGCCCTGCTGCTGTAGAACCCTAGTACATGCCATGTGAGCCTATGCTGCTGCTGGTTCTGCTGGGGGCAGCCTAAGCTGCTGCTGGTGCGCTGGGGGCAGCCTGTGCTGCTTCTGGTTCTGCTGAGGGGCAGCCTAGGCTGCTACTGGTTCTCCAGGGGGCAGGCAACGCTGCTGCTGGTGCGCTGGCGGTAGCCTAAGCTGCTGCTGGTGCGCTGGGGGCAGCCTATGCTGCTACTGGTTCTCCAGGGGGCAGCCAATGCTGCTGCTAGTGCGCTGGCAGTTGCCTAAGCTGCTGCTGGTGCGCTGGGGGCAGCCTATGCTGCTGCTGGTTCGCTGGGGGCAGCCTATGCTGCTTCTGGCTCTGCTGGGGGCAGCCTTAGCTGCTACTGGTTTTGCTGGGGGCAGCCAATGCTGTTGCTGGTGCGCTGGTGGCAGCCTATGCTGCTTCTGGTTCTGCTGGGGGCAGCCTACGCTGCTGCTGGTGCGCTGGGGGCAGCCTATGCTGCTGCTAGTGCGCTGGCGGCAGCCTATGCTGCTTCTGGTTCTGCTGGGGGCAGCCTACGCTGCTGCTGGTGCGCTGGGGGCAGCCTATGCTGCTGCTGGTGTTGCTGGCGGAAGTGTAATCGGCTGGGGCTACTGGCGGCGGGTGTGGCAGCTCGTGGGGAGGCAGGTTTCGGGTGGGGAAGCTGTTAAGGCAGCGGGCAACGGGTGAGGCCGCGATTCTGTGCGGTTCTGTGCGGTTATGTGCAGTTCTGTGCGGTTCTGTGAGGTTCAATGCGGTGGAGAGGACTGGGTGGGGCGGCTGATTCCGGGTGAGGTGCCTGGAACGGGTGGGGCAGCAGGTTTCCAGGTGGGGCGGCGGTTGTCAGGGCTGCCAGATCCGTTTTTGGTGACAGCACTGCGGCAGGTCACCCTTGTGAAGAACAGGGTGCTGGCGACTGTGGGGACAAGCAGTGGGTCCCCTACACCAAGTGGTATGGGAGTGCACCAGCAGTCAACATGCTGAGAGCCTATGGCTGCATGGTGCTGTTTCATGTGCCTAAGGAGATGAGGGGAAATCTGGAGGCTTTTGGGAGATGGGGCGTGCACTTAGAGCTTGCGAAGGACCACAAGGGCTGGTTGATATGGGACTTGACCAGCCAGCAGCTGACTGTTTCAAGGGATGTGAAGTTCCTTGAGTCCTTGTACTACAAGGAGTGGAAGTAGCAGCAACAGAAGCTTCCTGCTACACCATTGATGTTGAGGCCGATGAGGTGCAGCGGCCTTCAAGAGAGGTGGAGGTTTCTGTGTCCAAAGAGGAAATCTCTGGGGTAACTGAGGATGGGGGAGAACCTGAGGTGGTGGAGGAAGAGCAGCAGCAGCAACCGCAGCAACAGCAGCAGCAAGCAGCCGCAGCCGTAGGAGCAACGTGCTCCGTCACGTGCCCCATGTCCGCCTGAGCGTCCTAGGAGGGATGTGCGCCCACCTGTCAGACTGAGCTATAATCGTAGTGGCTCACGGAATGTGGAGCATGCTGGAAGTGTGGCCGAGCAGTGTGATGAGGATGAGATTGCGCACTGCTACTAGGCAGCAGTCCCTGAGCCCAAGACGCTTGCCGGGGCCTTGAGTGGGCCCGATGCTGAGAAGTGGAAGCAGAGTGTGAAGGAGGAGTATGACTCTCTGTTAGACAATGAAACGTGGGACTTGTGTAAGCTACCTCCTGGGAAGAAGGCCATTTCTTCCAAGCTGATCTTCAGGCATAAATATGGACCAGATGGGGCGATGACCCGCTACAAGTCAAGGCTTGTGGCTAAGGGGTTTCAGCAGACAAAGGGAAAGGACTTCGACGAGCTCTATGCTCCTGTGGGGAAAGGGACAACGCAGTAGACTTCAATGTGCCTAAAACGAAAGATAGAGTGCACAGTCGGATTTCTGCACGGCGGCTTTAAACGTTCATAGCGTTCTGGTCACAGCTTCAAATGACCTGATTCAACTTGGATCTGGAGCGTCTTAACGTCACCTACAGCAGGCAATTTAGATCGCACTATTTCGCCAAGTATTGACGACACAGCGTCGGTTTGAACGAATGGCACTATGGCAGCCACTATAGTCTTAGAACACAAGATAGGAAGAGTTAGCAAGAGTTACGAGTTGGGAATGACTCCCAGCTCCTACAAACCCCAAGAGCCGAGGTACAGTGATGCGGAAGAGTGCCACACTGTCCCCAACCACGAAAGGTCTCGAAACTACCCTTCACTAGGGTCTACACCAACTGAAATGTTACACTACACATTGTCGGACCTAGAGCAGGACTGATACTCGGACCTGTCACAGATGCGGGCAAGTGGGGCATCTGCGCAGGGACTGCAAGAACTGTGATTGCTGCGGGAAGCCAGGGCACCGAAGGAGAGACTGTCCTGACGCCCCAAGCTGTGAGATGTGTGGCAAGAGGGGGCACGAGGCAAAAGATTGCTATCAGCGGGAGGGAGGAGCAAAGAGGAACCCAGCAGACCTTGAGCGGCAGATCAGCAGACTGCAGTCGCAGCTGCAAGCATTAGGACCGAGGCGGGAAGCAGAGGCGGGAATGTACGCCAGGGATGAAGAAGGAGAAGAGGTGGAACAGGATGTGCAGTGTGCCCTCATGGCCTGGAGAGGCAGGGAAGAGATGGGGCTGAGAAGCGGGGGGAGAGACGGCAGACAGGATCATGTGAGGAAGGAGCGGGAGAAGGGACGGAAACCAGAGGAGCAAGAGTAGGAGAATGTGCCAGCGCGCCACCCACAAGAGAGGCTGGCTTGTCAGACCTCCGTGCTACTGGTGAAGGGGGGTGCAATGAAGGTAGAAGGGGAGAGGGTGAGGACTGCCATCATAGACACCGGGGCACAAAGTGTGATGCTGGGCAAGAGCATGGCAGAAAGGCTAGGATTGATGGCACCAGAGAAGCACGTAGCGAAAGGAATGCTGGTGATGACGGCAGAAGGGGGGGAACCGAAGTGGATGCCGTGCACACGGACTCCCATAGAGTTGACCCTGCTGCCGGGGGAAGAACATGAGACCAAGATCAGGATGAAGTGTGGAATCTCAGACTCAGAGGACTTCGACGTCCTGGTGGGCACAGAGATGGTGTTTGCAGTGGTGATGACGATATGCACGTGGACGGAGAAAGTGGAGTTCCGGACGCGATACTGGAAGAAGGAAGGGCCCTTGGGGCAGCTGCCCGTACAGTTCGTGAAGGTGGAGCCGAAGAGAGCATACCAGGCGACTGCAGGGCAGACGCCAGGGGAACAGCAGGCAAGGGGACAGAAGGGACCGAAAGGAGCAGAAGAAGAGCCCAAGATGAAGCACATGGATGAGCAGAGGCACCAGACTGACTGGCGGCAGCCCATCCGACTGGTGGAGCTGTTCGGGGGAATCGGGGCAGGATTGGCAGCTGTGGTGAGGAGTGGAATCGCCGTGAGACAGTGGATATACGTGGAACAGGCACCAGCAGCGAGGAAGATGGCTGAACACCACGCGTTGAAGTTACACGCAGAGTTCCTAGAGCTACTGAGCAGGGAGATGATCCGGGAAGCAATGGGCAGAACCATTCATGACGTGAGGAAGGTGACAGAGGCAGAGGTAGCCAGCTGGGGGCAGGTGGACCTGCTGGTGGCAGGGTGGGAATGTCAAGGGGTATCATGGGTCGGAAAGGGGAAGGGAGAACTGGACCCCATGACGAAGCTGATGGAGGACCTGTTTCGTATCATGGACTGGTTGCAGGAGAGGCAAGGCAGGGTGGCATACCTGCTGGAGAACTTGGACCTGGAAGGGGATAGCCGCGAGCCAATTCGGCTAGTGAGAGAGAAGATTAAGAGACAGTTGGGCAAGGGGGTGAGCTCTGATGCGGCAAGAATGGGGTCGTATGCACACCGGCTCAGGATGTATTGGCAAAACGTCGTGCCAGTGCAAGACCTGCAAGAGGAGGCGGACGGGGTGAGGAGAGCTTCGGGGAGAAAGGTACAGGACATCCTGGAGCCCGGGCGGACCCCTGCACCAGTGTGCAGGAAGAGCTACAGCAGGCACTACCCATGTAATCAGGTGGGGCAAGACAGGCGGGCGCTGCCCACTCTGGTCGCCTATCAGGGGGCAGCCGGCTATAAGTGGGAAGCGGGGAAGCCGGGGCCGGGCTAATATATGACCATAAGAGACGACAATGGGAGGAACCAACCGCGCTGGAGCGAGAGCTGGCCATGGGATATGGGGAGGATGTCACAGCAGCCACAGGGGTGAGCGAGGAAGAAAGGAGGAGGGCGCTAGGGAATGCCATGGACGGCAACATGGTGAGGTGGCTGATTCAGCGGATGTGGAGAGAGATGGTTCTGAACTGGGGGCACCGGGAAGATGAGAAGGAAACTGCGCCTGTCCCGCAAGGAGCATGGAGCTGCCGGGAGGGGGAGAAAGAAAGGTGGACAATAGGGGACCAGATGAGTGAGAAGGGGAAGGAGGCCATGCAACAGCTGCTGGCCAAGCATAGGAAATGCTTTGCCTTCACCCTGCAGGAGTTGGGACGGTGCAAGGTGAAGGAGATGGAGCTGAAGTTGAGCAGCGCAGAGCCCGTGTTCCACCGAAGGAGGAAGATGCCACCTGGGGATGAGGAGATTTGCAAGGAGAAGATCAAGGAGTTGCTGGAGGCGGGGCTGATTAGGCGGTCAGAGTCGGAGTATGCCACGCCGACAGTGGTAGCCGCACGAAAGGACCTGACGGGGGAGATTCTGAGCAGGAGGATGTGCGGTGATTATAGAGCACTCAACAAAATCACCGTACCGGACAGGCACCCGATGCCAATGGCTGAAGAGATTTTTGATAAGCTGGCGGATGGGGTCTTCTTCACGACGCTGGACCTGCGACAAGGGTTTAATCAGATTAAGATCAGAGAGGAAGATATCAAGAAAACTGCGTTCCATGGGCCAGATGGGCTGTACGAGTGGTTGTACATGCCCTTTGGTTTGAGGAACGCATCAGCCGTGTTTCAGAGGGTCATGGATTCAGTGTTGCGTGATGTGGAGTGTGCTGCATGCTACATCGATGACGTAGTGATCTTCAGCGCCACGGAACAGCAGCACTTACAGGATGTGGAGAAGACGCTGAGTGCACTAGAGGGGGCAGGACTTACCTGTCACCCGAAGAAGTGTAGATGGGGAGAGCAGACCGTACTGTACCTGGGGTACGAGGTGACAGGGGGGCAGATCGGGATTCAACAGGCCAAGGTGGAGGTCCTGGACAAGCTGCGGGAGCCCAAGGATAAGTCAGGGTTGCGGGCAGTGCTGGGCTTCCTAAGCTACTACAGGCGGTTCGTGCCCAACTTCAGCAAGCGAGCCACGGTGCTGAATGGGATGCTGAGGGAGGACAAGGCGTGGGAATGGGGAGAAGCACAGAAGGAGGCATTGAAGGATTTGATGACAACGGTTAAGACGGCAACGGTGCTGCAGCTGCCGGTAGCGGACCAGCCGTTTACCCTCTACACTGACTGGAGCAGCCAAGGAATGGGGGCCATACTCTGCCAGGAAAAGGAGGGGGAGGAGAAAGTAGTAGCATATGCGAGCAGGAGCTGCAACTTGGCAGAGGCACAGTACAGCTCATACATAGGGGAAGGACTAGCAGCAGTATGGGCCGTGGGCCACTTCAGGGTGTACCTGCAGGGCCGTGAGTTCACATTGGTGACGGACCACCAGCCACTAACGTGGCTGATGACCACACCGGGGTTGACGGGCAGGAACGCACGGTGGGCCATGAAATTACAGGAGTACGACTTCAAAATCCGGCACAGGCCCGGAAAAACCCTGCAGCACGTGGATGGCCTCTCCCGCAACCCGCCACCACCAGAGCCCACGGCGACTCTGATCCTGCTGGCAAAGCAGGTCGAGCTAAAGGGGGCTAAGGGGAGCAGAGGGCCGGCAAACATCTGGGAGGATGAAGCAGCCATGAGGTGGGTGAAGGGGGAAACGGATGAGGATGAGGAGATGACGGAGAGGGTAAGGGCAAGGGGGCACCACTACAGGTGGTACCAACAGCAGCTACAGATACAGACAGAGGATGGGTGGAAGCTGGTGCCAGCGCCAGGCGAGAGGGAGGCGGTGATCCGTGAAGTGCACACTAAGCTGGGCCACTATGGGCATGAAAGGACGGTGCAGCTGCTGAAGACGGGATGGTGGTGGGAGGGAATGCGAGGGCAGGTGAAGAAGTGGGTGGAGAATTGTGAAGCATGCCAGAGAAGCAGGGCGAACCTGACGCAAGCTAAGGCCGAGCTGCAGTCGCTGCCCATCCGCGGCCTGGGCTTCAGGTGGTCCCTGGATTTGGCGGGAGAGCTGCCTCTGAGCAGGGGAGGGAAACAATACATCGTGCTCATGGTGGAGCACGTGAGCAAATGGTTAGAGGTAAGGGCGATCCCAAGCAAAAACGCAAGGCATGTGGCAGCAGCGTTCAAGGAGCAAGTGCTGTGCAGATTTGGAGCGTGCGGAGAGGTCCTCACGGACCAGGGGAATGAGTTTCAAGGGGAGTTCAAGAAAATGTTAGAGGAGGCAGGCATTACCCACCGCCGCACCTCCCGCTACCATCCCCAGAGTGACGGGTTGACTGAGCGGCTGGTGCAAACCATAAAAAGAGGATTGCGGGCATATGGGGAGAAGAGGAAGAGGGACTGGGATGATGAGCTGCATTGGATTGCGGCAGGGTACCGGTTTGGGAAGCAAGCAGCCCTGCGGGATCATTCACCGTACAGCCTCTTGTTCGGATGTGAGCCAATACTGCCGGTGGGAGCGCCACGGGTCCTGACAGACACAGTAACGGCGGGCACCATAGGCAACTGGGTAGCACTGTCCGAAGTCAGAGCGAGGTACCTGCGAGTCATGATGCCAGCGGCCCTGGAGAACCTCCGCACCGCGCAGCTGAGAGATGCGAGACGCTATGAGCAGCGGCAGCAACAGGGGTCGGGAAGAGCAAATAAGGGAGTCAGCGAAGGTCAGGAAGTGTACCTGAAACGGGCGAAGCAAGACACGCTGGACGTCGGGGTGGGGACAGAGAAATGGAGGGTGAAGGAAGTGCGCCCATCTGGGGTGTTAGTGCTGGAGAACGAGAAAGGAGCGCAGCTGAAGGAGCATCAGACCAACACGGCAGTGATACGAGGAGCTAAGCCTCAGCAGAGTGGTCCTGTGACCCGAGCTCAAGCCGCTCGAGCCCGGGCACAGGAGGGGGCAGGGAGTGGCTGAGGTGAAACATCACATGCAAGGAAAGAAAGAAGAATGGAAGAAGGAAGAGGAGCAGGTGCCAGAGGAAAGGTGTTCTCCGACAGCTGTCACCAAATATGCACTTTGTGCATATGGGATGACAGTGTTGCGCGGGTGTAGATTGTGGTGTAGCGAATGTTGGAATGGAAGTTGAGGTTGAGTAGGGGGAGGACGAATTTGACGTTAGGAATGGGAGGGAAAGGACCGAGGGGCGAAATGCATTGAACCAATCAGGGAGGACCAGCCCAAACTCGAGCCGCACATTGTGAAATGTGCGACTTGAGCCTGGGAAAGGTAAGTTCAGTCAGGAACATCCAGTCCATGCTTTTCGCTTGTTATTCTCTCGTCATAGTGAAATCAGTTGCTCTAGATCCTACATCCAGCAGCACACCACTAGGAGGGAACCTACGGGGTGAGGGAGGGAACTTCTTCAATGGGAGTGGCTGAGGTGAAACATCACCTGCAAGGAAAGAAAGAAGAATGGAAGCAGGAAGAGGAGCAGGTGCCAGAGGAAAGGTGTTCACCGACATAGAGCAGTGCGGTCCCGAAAGAAACAACAGGAAGCACCTGAGTCCAGTGTGAAGGTGTGCAGTGCCGCAGTGGACGCAGTACCTGAAGGCGCAGATGCACAAGCACCTAAAGCAGCAGACTCACCAGCACCTAGAGCAGAAGCCTCACCAGGACCTGGGGCAGCAGACGCACTAGCACCTAGAGCGGCAGCCTCACTGGACGCAATGCCCGGGTCGGGCGGGACACGCAGGTAAGAGTCACTCTCAACACTAGTAGACAATGCATACATAGCACCAAGGATAACATCAAAGTCAAGAGCAAAGATATCAATGTTCTTCTTAAGCAGATCAGCCTAGCGGGGCAGCTCAGAGGCGTCAGGGAACTGTGCACGCCAGGCGTCGTCGAGACGGTAGAAGCAGCGCTGCTGCGTGTGGGGCCGCCCACACGTCTGACCAGCGCGGTCACCTGTGCGGATGACATACGGGCAGGTACCTCCACCCCCAGACCCCCCATGCTGAGAGTACCACTCACGAAGCTGCTGGGGCGTCGGGGTCTCTCCTAGACGCTGCTGCTGGCGCTGGACACCACCCAAACCCCCACGCTGCGCTGGTCCACCCCGACCACCACCCCAGCCGCCGCCACCACGCCCGCTGCCGCCACCACCACCGCCTCCACCCCGGCCCCCTCCACCACCACTGCCGCGACCACTCCCGCCGCTGCCACTGACCCCCCCAACCCCGCCACCACCCCCACCACCGCCACCACCCCCACCGCCCCCACTGCCTCCACCGCCACCTCCACCTCCCCCACTGTCACCGCCACCACCCTTGCCCCCTTTGCCCCTGCCGCCCTTGCGCCTCCCACTAGGAGCAGACGCAGCACCGACTTCCTCAGCACCAAGGTAGTCGACAGCGGCAGCAGAGGCGACCGAGGGGAGAAGGGGGGAGGGGAACACCCGTCAAAGAAGGGTGTGCGGGGGTCGCCACGAGAGGCACCTACAGCGACTATGCTAGCCTCAGCTGCAAGCAGGTGCTTCTCGAGCAGGTCAACGGTGAGCTCGGTGGGGCAGAGGGCGAGAAAGTGGTCCCTGACTGCGCGAAGGGAGTCAGGGAGACGGGTGACTAAGTGGTTGAGAACGAGGTACATCGGGGGAGGATTCTTGGCTAGGAACTCAGCAGGAAGAGCGGCTCGGTAGCGAGTGTCACTAGTGCGGAGGTGAGTAATGAGGTCAGCGACTGTGGGAAAGGCGGCCAGATCGGGGAAAAGATAGGGCAGCGAGAGACGGCCGATCGTAGCAGAGGCAGGCGAGGAGTAGCGCGCTACTACAGCATCGTACAGTGCCTTAGCAGTCTTGTGCTGGCCAAAATGCGCGCGCTCATCTAGCGGTAGGTGGCTGCGAATGGCTAGGCGAGCGTGAGTGTCACGAGTCTGACACTAGGAGCGAGCAGTACTGTCAGCAGTCTCAGCAGGTGCGGGAGTGGTTCCGGACGCGTGATCGTACAGTGAGATATCGTCCTTAGCAGTGATCTGTAGGAACAGGTGCAGGTCGTCGAGCCAAGCGTCAAACTGAACCGGGCGGCCCTCAGCATCGAAAGAGAGAATTGTGGGAGTAGCCATGGTGGCAGCAGTAGCAGTAGCAGCAGTAGCAGTAGCAGTAGTAGCAGTAACAGCAGTAGCAGTAGCAGCTGTAGCAGTAAGAACAGAAGCAGCAGTTGCTGCAGGTGGGGGGGCGCGGCTCGGTAAGGGCGGCACGATTCGGGCAGGACGGCGCGGCGCGGCTCGGGCAGGACGGCGCGGCGCGGCTTGGGCAGGTAGGGCGGCACGACGGCGGGCCTATGCACGGTGCACAGCGGCGCCTAGGGTGCGGCTGCTCGCGGGCCGCGGCTGCGTTCGTGCGGCGGCTAAGCGCGAGTTGCAGCAGCCGACGCGCGATCGCCGCTGCGCGCGGGCTGCGACCTGCGGGCGGGCGGCGGCGGGTCGAGCGTCAGCCTAGGGGCGAGCGGGGCCTACGGGCGACGGCCTACTGGCGCGCGCGAGAAAAAAAACGGGCCGCGCTGGCGGCTAGCGGGCTGCTCGCGCTAAAAACGTGGGGCCGCGCTCGGGCGGCTAGCGGGCTGCAAACGGGCAGCGTGAGAGAGAGAACGCGCGAGGGCGCACTAGCAGAGAGGCGCACGAGGGCGCTAAGACGGTGGGGGCGCACGAGGGCGCCTCTAGCAGAACGGTGGGCCCTTAGGTAAGCGGTCCTAGGTTCCTAACCTAGGCTCGTAATACCATGTCAGAAAGAAGGAGTGAGTTGCACTAGGAAAGTGGTGGTACAAGTAGGAAACCCTAAACTTACTGTACCCCATAGTGACTACCCCACTACAGCCTAAACAAACTGTAGAGTATAAGTTTGACACATTGAACTTCAAAACATTATGCACGAGATAACACTGAAGATGCAATGGATTATGGACATCCACTGGCTGTCGCGTGTTGATGCGATCCAACAGCTCGTGGCAGTTCTCCCAGCAGACGCATAGCCTGACGGTGGCGCGAGGAGAGAACGCGTATGCGCGGCCTGGTTCCAATCTCTCCGCGAGTTCTTCCGGGCGAAAAAAAGTGTGCTCCTAGGTTAGTGAATGTATGTGGATTGGTGTAATGCATAATATTCTCGTACACTAATCCTCCCCACCCCGCTTGTACGTGCGATTATGCGTGTGCAGGACTGAGCTGGAAGAAGGCGGCACGGGAGCTCGTGCCGTTCACAAGGATGATGGCGCCTCAGTACGAAGACTAGACATTCCATGCATGTCTCAAGCACATGTTGCGCTGTGAAGTCTGGGAGACGAGTTTCCCCAACATGGTGCGCGTCTGGGTCGCGTTCATAGTGCTGCCGTTGAGCACCGTCGAGTGTGAGCGCGGCTTTTCCAGGCAGAACCTGATCAAGTCATGGTTTTGAGGAAATCAGTGCAACACTCGCCTGGCAGATTTGATGTGCGTCTCGCTGCTACTGTACGATCCTAACTGGGACGAGGTGGTGGCCGCCTAAAGGGGGGCAAACAAGCGCCGACCATCCAGGGAAGTGACGATGAAGAGGTGCAGTCGAGAGAGAGCGCCGAAGAGGAAGGCCGAAAGTGAGAGGAAAGCGGCTGAGACTGATGCAGACGACGAAGATGAGCAAGTGCAGGAAGCGGAGATGACGAGGAAGAAGGGCAAGGCCCATGCAGCTGTCCCTGATTGTGATGATGACGAGGACGATGGGCCTGATGTCCGTGGTACTGTGGCGCTATGTTCTGAAACAGAGTAAAGTAGAGTAATATCTGGTGACTATTCAGCTAGCTGTGAACTACTAGTGCTAGTTGGTAGGTTATGGGCACTTAAGGACTTAAGAGAGTTGTTTCTCGTAAAGGCTGCAATGATGTACTGATAAAAAACTTCAACATATTGACGTGTCTCTATTAAAAAGTGTATATTACAACATGATAGTACGCTGCTGCTAATTCTGACTCTGGCACACCTAGTCAAGGTATCAGAAATGGAAAGATACTTTCATCTGATGCATCAGGAATGAACTCTGAAAATTTCAGATCCATGAAACAGGGAAATGACATACTTCTGATGGAACAGATGGAGCCGGAGGGCTCGTTTGATGCATAAGGCGTCCTCATATCCTAGGGACAACCCTGACCTGGTGCCACCCCCGCCTGGTGCTGCCCACACTTGCCACTGCCCATGCTATCCAAGGTCAGTGAAGATTCTTGGGACGTCTGGATAACCCACCTAGTATTGAGCGAGAAAGAGCCATCGGGGTTGCGTGTGGAGAGAGAGAGGTCTTTCCATGCCCGCCCCACAACATCACACCCCTGCCATGGTGACACGTGCTGGTCACACGGGTAGGGGTGACCCGAGGAGGGTGATGATGGTGATGAAGTAAACTGCTAGATGTGTGTTTAAATAAACAACAGCATGTAGATGTAATTTGATAATCTATTTTTGCTTTCTCAATAACGAATTTCTGTCAAATTATATATTTGTATGTTAGGCTATAGTGAGGCACTTAGTAAGGAGGATAGCACTTTAGGGTTTATATTTGTACCCTTCTCCCTTGCTAGTCAATTCATTGCGATGTTCAGTTGTGAGATGGTATCGAGCTAGCTACGTTCCTAGCTTAGTTAGTAGGTTATAATACACCCATTAGCAGGCCGTGCCATCCCGTGCCCTGCCCTGCCCCCTGCTGACGTGCTGCCCTGCGCACTGTCGCAATGTCCTGCCCCGCGCGCTGCCCTGCCCCGCGCACTGTCGCGCTGCCCTGCGCCGCGCTGTCGCACTGCCCTGCGCCCTGTCGCTCTGCCTTGCCCTCGCGCGATGCCCTGCACCGCGCGCTGCCCTGCCCCGCGCTGTCGCGCAGCCCCTTCGCAGGCCACGACCCTCCCTGCCCTCTATCGCTCTATCGCGCTGCCACGACCTGCCCTGCCCTGCCTCGTGCTGCACGCGCTGCCCCAGCACTACCGCTGCGCTGCTGCCTGCACTGCAGCCCGCACACCACCAGCCACCGCCTGCTGGCCCGTTGCTGCCCGTGCGCCGCCCCGCGCCACCGCTCACTGCAGGCCTGCTGCAGCCCACTGCCCACCCACTGCCGCGCCGCCTACATCATCGCTGCCCGTCGCCGCGCCGCTCTGTTTCCTGCCGCGCCGCGCCGCCTTGCCGTGCCGTGTCGTGCCGCCGTGCCGAGCCGCGCAGCGCCGCGCCGCCCTGCCTACTTCCCCACCGAACCGCTCACCCTCTGCCATGCTGTAGACCGACCCGCCGCCCGTGCCTAGATCTGCAGCCGTTCCTAGTGCTACTATCTGACCTAGTTTCAGTCATGGCTACTTTCACTGTCCTAGCGTTTGACCCAGAGGGGCGCCCTATCGAGTTCGAGTCCCGGCTAGAGGATTTGCACCTGTAAGTGTCACTTGGGACGATTTCTCCCTGTTCAAGCACACGTCGTGGTCCCTCAAGGCCCCCGAGCCTCCAGTTGAGCCTTCCCCTACTACTACGGAGGATGTGTAGAAGAAGTACACAGCCGATCGTGTTGCTTGCACGAAGTGGACGGCGCGCGACGCCGCTGCTACCCTTGCTATCCGCAACCACCTCTCGCCCGACCAGAGGGTCCACTTTCGCCAGGTGAAGTCGGCTCATGCCTTCTATACCGCTGTTGTCAAGCGCTACTCCTCCCCCTCCTCTACCACCCTAGGCCGCCTTGCACTGCCGTTTCCCTTCCCTGAGCTGTCAGACTTCACCGCTGTAGCCGACCTTGTAACCCACCTGCGCTTCCTCGCCCCCCATGTACCTCACTCTGTACTTCCTCGTGACTCGCCTTCCTGACACCCTTCGAGCCGTTCAAGACCACTTCCTCTCCCTAGACCCCACTAGTCTCACCCTTGCCTCGTCCTCCTTGAGGCCGAGATTAGTTCCCACGCTTTAGCTGCCTGTCGTGGCACCCCCAGCACCTCCTTCTTTGAGGGGTGCACTCCCTCCCTTCTAGCGTCCTCTGTTCCCTCTGCTTCTGCTGTTGACTTCCAAGGTGCTGGGGAGGTCGGTGCGGCGTCCGCTGCCGCATTGGTCGGCGTCAGAGGAGTGAGGGTGGTAGGGGTGGTGGAAGTGGCGGAGGTGGTGGGGGGGGGGGGGGGGGGGGGGGGGGTGGGTGCTGGGGGTAGCGGGGGTGGCGGGAGTGGCGGAGGAGGTGGGGGTGGTGGTCGTGGAGGAGCTGGCGGGGGTGGTGGCACCGGTGTGGCGCCTGGTGGAGCTGCGTTCGGTGGAGTAGCAGGTGGAGGTGGCGGTTTTGGGGGTGGGCAGCAGCAGTAGCAGCAGCCGCCATGGCGAGAAGACGGACGGACGGGTAACAGGATAGAATTTCGGATTGATGACAGCAGGAAAAGGCTAGAAGGGGCGTTTGCAAGAGAGGGTTGGAGAAGAAGGGCCCCTCGAAACCCCAACGCCCCAACTCTAACCCCACTTGACGAACCACGCATGGCAGTGAAAACAATAGGTGGCACCACTTGTTTGTGGTGATCCTACAACGCGCTTCCTGAACCTTCTGTAGGCGCCGAAATTGAGCGTTTGTGGATGTCGATCGACGAGTGCTATACCACAGTGACCAATCGCAGACGACGGGACAGGCCACGTACGAGAGTACTAGTCATGGAAGGGCAATGTGTGACGCATACCATTGTTGATAAAGCATATTCAATATATGTGTACTTGTTGCAGGAGCATCTTTTTGTGTTGTTGGCGAAAAGTACACGTAAGAGGTCGGGGCGCGAAACGTATGATGCATGCTTTCCGGTAATCAAGGGGGAGACGCACCCCCACGCCTTGTTCACGCCTAAATCATGCCTAAGGGAAGAAAGATCCGATATCAGACAAAACTTGAAAGTGTTCCTGATAGACCAGAAGAACAGGAAAACCTTGTCTGATCCATCAGATAAAAGAAATTCCATTCCTTTTGATCAGATTGTACATAAGTTCATTTCTGGAAAATCAGACAAATCCTAAAAAACATGTCTGAATATCAGACAAACAGACAAAAAAGTTCTGCTAGCGACAACCCTGCACCAGGTGGGGTTGGCACCAGGTGGGGGGGCAGCACCAGGTGGGGGGCAGCACCAGGTGCGGGCAGCACCAGGTGCGGGCAGCACCAGGTGGGGGCAGTGGGTGGGAGGTGAGCAGTTTTTTGTAAAGATCCCTTTGAAATCCAGGCAAGGTTAAAGAATGGAAGTGGCACAGTGAGAGGTGGGCAGGGTATGATTTTCTGACTGAGCAGTGTTGTTGGGGTGGCCATGCCCAACCCTCCTCCATGCTCAATCCTCTTCCCACACTCGTTTCCCACTTGCCCCACTCTTCTCCCATGCCTCGCGCCCCACACCCCATGCCACACACCCCACGCGCCACGCCCAACACCCCATGCCCCAAACCCCCCATGCCCCCTGTGCAGCATGTGATGGAATCAATTCGTTCTTTCTCCAACCGCTTCCCATGGCTCTGGGTACGCTTCGCATTCTCCATCTGCCATTCTCTCTAGTCTCTTCCGCCCTCTGCCGTGCCACTCCTTTCACTCGACGAACTTTACGTGCTGGGCGAAAGAAGAAATAAGGTAGTGTTGCCACTCATTGCTATCCTTGTTGTGCTATGCGGAGTGTTGAGTCTAGAGTTTTACACCCAGCCAGTCTCAACATATTGCTTACTGGTGCCTGGGATAAACAGCTTGTATGAGTTTTGAGATGTCTCTAAACGCCTACTCTGTTCCTTCCGCACATGACGTTCCTAATGTCTACTCGTAAGCCTATTGAGTCGACTCAGAAGTCTCCTGCTGTTTACTCCAATGCTTATGCTCATTGTTTCTGTGCAACCATTCTCTGTTGTTCCCTCCTCTCTTCCCTCTCCCCACCCCCTTTTCCCCTCCCTCTTCGCTCTGTCTGTCCCTTCCCCAAACTCCCTCCCTTCCCTCCTCCCTCCGTCCAACCTCTCCCCACTTTCCCCCATTTCCATCCCCTCTCCCATCCCTGTTCCATTCCGTCCCCATCCCCTCCGGCATCCCTCCCATTCCCTCCCTGCCACCCCATCAGGCAGTGGACTATGCGGACTGCACGCGCCACCATGGGGACCCTCTTGCCCCGGCGCTCAATCCATCTCTGCTCGACATTTTCCGCTTCTCCCTCGGCCAGGAATACATGCGCACCTTCTCCGTACGCCCCTCCTGCTCTTTTCTGCTCTTCTCTGCTTTGTTCCCCATGCAAACACACATTCCCTCGTCTCGACACCTTCCGCTTCCTCCTCGCTCAGGATACATGCCTCGCACCTTCTCCGTATGCCCCTCCTGCTCTGTTATTTTCTGGGCATCAAATGACGACTCCACGCACTATGTGAGAGTGCTCACAAACTTTGAGGAGGTTGATATGCTGCTCCCTCTGCTGCTGCTGCTGCTGCTGCTGCTGCTGCTGCTGCTGCTGCTGCTGCTGCTGCTGCTGCTGCTGCTGCTCCCGCTGGTGCTGCTGCTGCTGATGCTGGTGGTGCTGGTGCTGCTCTCTGTGCCGCCCTCACTTTTCAGCATCTTGCCTTAGAAAAAGTCACCTGTTCCCACAACCAATTTTGCACCCATCCACATGCACTCTTGTTCTACGCACGCCCACCTCCCCCTCTTTCCGGTCCACCCCACTCCCAGACACATCCACATGCCTCAATGCGTTGGACTCTTTAAGCGATTTTGGTAGAGCTTGTAGCGCCACACACCACGCTAACTGAAGCACCTCTAAGCGAGGCAGCTGTCCCATGTCGGGAGGGAGGGAATGCAGCACCTTGCAGTGGTGGATGCAGGCTATTCGGAGCAAAGGGAGAGAGGGGAAGGAGGCGGGCAGATGCGTGAAAGAGTCACAATGGGCTATGTCCAGTTGGGTCAATTGGGGTAAATATCCGAAGCCGTCTGGGAGAGTGGAGAATTTAGGACAATGTGTGACAGTGAGGTGGACGAGGGATCCCAGAGCGGAGAAGGAGTCGGGCAGATGGTGGAAAACTTTGCACTCGCGAATGGAGAGGCTCTTGAGGGATACTAGTGCGCCGAAGTTCGCTGGTAGGGAAATGAGGTCGTCGTATTTGAGGATTCTAAGCGTGTGGAGGCGGGAAAACTGGCAAAAGGCGGGCGGCAAAGAAGAAATACTGGCCCCACCAGACAGGGTTACTTCTTCAAGCGAGGGCAGGCCGATAAGTGGATCCAGAAACGAAGGGCTCTTTGTCCCCACTATAGTCAGCTCCTTTAGCGCTCCAAGGGAGGCGAAACGGGTCGGCAGAGACTTCATGTGAGAGCACTCGATAAGTTCCAGCTCCTCTAAACGAGACAGCTGAGAGAACACCGCAGGCAGCTCTATCAAGCCCTCACAACCGAGATGAAGCTTCTTCAGGGAGCGTAACTCGCCGAACGATGGCCGCGGGTGACTCGTTATCCACAAGCATCTCTTAAGCTCTAAAGTTTCCAGCTTCCCCAAGCAACCTATATTCTTCAGAAGGTCGAGATGGGCTCGAAACTTGTAGAAATCGTCGTGGCTCACGCGCAGCGTACGAATCAGGGCTAATTTCGCGAGTTCAGGGGTCGGGTCGTGGAGCTGGATGTTGGTTAGGTCAAGGTACGTTAGCGACGTGAGGTGCGCGACGGAGGCCGGGAGCAAAGGGCAAGGCTTATCGTCGCGTTGGTAGTTGGGTTTGCGGGTATAGTTCAGTGTCAGCGATTGCAGGGATGACGCGAGTAGCGAGAGGGACGGAAGGAAGAACTGGAAGCGACCGGAGAGCGAGAGCGAGCGCAGATTACGCAACTGGCCTAGGGCTATTGGCAGGAGGGTGGAGTCATGGAGGTTGGAGATGGTGAGGTGAGTCAGCCACTCGAGCGAGCACAGCCCGGCGGACATAAACCTTCGCTCCGAGCGTTCCGATTCGCCTACGCTAATGTCGAGATGACGCAGAGAACGGCCGAGGGGCGGGTATGTCGTATTCGACTCAGCGGCAGCGATTTCTACGGCTTCGTTGTAGATTGAAGTTGCAGAACGAGAGTTGGGGCAGGAACTTTCATAGAGCGACCGCCAGAGCGGCATGACGTTTCTTCCTTCCGTCCACCTGACGTAACCCAGCTTCACGAACCTCAGCGACGGCAGGGCGAACAATCCCACGGGAAACGTCCTGTTTCCGTCTGCATACGCCACCTCGAGCCGCTCGAGCGACGTCAGATGGCTTAGCGACTCGAGCGACTCGCTGGAATTCAGCGAGTCGATGGTCAGGTGGCGCAGCTGCGACGCGAAGATGAGATCGAATCGGGGAAGCTTGAGATCGAAGCAGCGACGGATGGTGAGAGCCGTTAGAAACTCCATGCATGAGGCTGGGAAACTGTGAATGTTGCTACACGAGTCCAGCGTGACTTCCTCCAGTTTCGTCCATTCTTCGCACGCGTCTGGTAACTCCCCGTTGAAGCTCCTCAGCTCCAGCCGTCGCATATTCTGCAGCGCGCCGGTGCGGACTGGGAAGCCATGCACTTTCCAGGAGCCGTCGATTCGGAGAGAGGTGAGGGATGAAAGATCGCCGAAAGACTTGGGCAACAGCCGCAACTTCGTGCATTTTGAGATCGAGAGCTGCGTTAAGGACTTCAGCTCCCCAAAAAAATCGGGCAGCTGCAACAGTAACGGGCAGCTTAGGCAGAACTCCTGGAGCGATGACAACTGGCATATCTGGTCGGGCAACGTGCGAATAAATTTGGAGTGTAGCCGGAGCACCCGCAGCGAGGACAAGGACGCGATGGAGCCTGGAAGGTTCTGCATTTTGCCGAGACAGTGCGAGAGAGTCAGCTCCTGTAACCGCGGCGCCGCCAAGCGGAAAAAACTCCTCCAGAAACTTATGACCAATTCTGAAATGAGGTGCTGCCGTAAAGCGCGGCTCGTGCAGGCTCAGGCGGACGAGTCGCGATGAGGCGGAGAGCAGGGAGGTAAGGAAATCGTTGTCGTAAAAATCGAGGGCGCGATCGGCGAGAGAAACGGAAGTGACATTCGGAGCGAGGGACAGGATGCGAAAGAGCGCAGGCGCGGAAAGCACGGGATCGGGAAGATGGCTTAGCCATCCTGAAGATGGCGTGTGGCCGCGATTGACGTGAATGGTATTCATGCTTCCTAGCCATCGCTTACACGTGGCTGCGAGATCACTAAACGTGCTGACGGTGGATTCGCTGCCGCTTCCGCTGTTGCTGTCGCTGCTGCTGCCACTGCTGCCATTGTTTGTGTCGTCAATGCTGCCGGGCTCCGTAACAGCGCAAGTCGCAGCGAGCGAGAGGATTTTGTAAAGAATCTCGTCTGGCAGGCTATGGATGGGCGTGCCGCGAGCGCTGCGGTGATCCGCTGGGGGCTCCATAGAATAGTAGGCGCTGACTCGTCCAGTTCGAAGTCAGTTTTGTGAAGTTGAAGTTCTGTCGGGGGTAGCGGGACTGCTGCTATGCTAACGGGTCACAGTGAACGATTCATGGCTCCATTCCAGTGGCTGTATTGCTGCGGCTAGGTGTATCTCCATCCACAATCACTATCGTTGGACGACATCTCTCAGGCGTGCCAACAGCCGATTTTCAATCAATTCAACGCACAGCGAACAGACAGCCTTGTCCATGAGCAGTGCTGGAATTGTTTGTGCACTGTAAGGAAAATTCCTTTTCCTTACTTCGCATCCCTGCTCAACGCGTACATCACTGTAGCACCACAGTCAGCACCGTTACCACTCGCAACCCTCCACAGTCAGCACCGTTACCACTCGCAACCCTCGCATCGACAATCCGCCCGCCACCTTCGCACGCCGCACCCCGACCTCACGGCTCGGCGGGTAACTCGCGCTCCGGGCCTCCGCTTCGACACTTTTCCCAACCTCAGTCCCAGGCCCGTCGCGCGACAACCACAGTCCATTACCGTCACCACTGTAGTTTCGCTATATATTCATCGCTCATGCCTTTGCTCATTGTACTCTTGCTTCGATAGTGCAATTCTCGTTCGTTCACTCAATTGCACTCGTAACACTTGGTATTCAGAGCCTACGATCTCTTCTTGGACCGCACCCACACCTTCGCTTCCCCACTATCTCAATTTTTGGGGGGGGTAGACGTCTCTCAGCGACACAGCACCGTCGCTCGTAGTGCTCTCTCGTAAGCACGCACGGCCACGACCGAGGCTCTCGCTGAGCTCGCCCGACACCCCCGCCATGGCCGAATTCACACTCGCCACATTGACGCAGGAGCAGCTCGACCGTCTGGTGCGCCAACTTGAAGATTCGGCGCTCGAAATTGCGACGCTCACGGCGGAACGTGACTCCGTGCGTCAGCAATCAACGATGAACACTCCAGTGCCACCACACGCACCGACAAATGCATCTGCACAATCAGACGAGCCGATCGTCATCTCGTCCGGCACACCAACACAAAACAACAGCATGGGACAGCGCTCAGGCGCAGCCAGCGATGGCGCCGCCCAGCCGATGCCTGGCAAGGGAGGAAACAGGGTCGCACCAAGCCCGCGGGAGCCTCGCGAAGCCCGTCGGCACGTGGAGTTCGCGGCGACAAGTGGCGAACAAGCCATTATGGCACCAATGCCACTCAAGCCGCAACGCCCGCCCTGCTTCGACCCGAGCCAGCGTGGAGGTCCGACGATTCAATCGTGGGTCTTCACGATGAACGTCTTCTTCGACGCGAATTACGTCGAGTCGGACGCAGCGAAGATTCGGTATGTCGTTTCGCTGCTAAGGGGCCCCGCCATGGACTGGTGGCGAGTCATCGTGACGTCGCCACGCGCCTACGAGCCACCGTCGCAAGAGGAAGGGCCCACGGGCCCAGCTGTCACCTGGAGTTCATTATGCGAGACCGCCCAATACAGCACGTGGGATGCGTGGTGTGCAGGGCTTCGGGCGCGCTTCGAGCCGATCGCGGCTTCTATTTCGGCGCGTCAGAGATTGCGCACTTGGCGGCAGCTCGGATCGGTTCAAGACTATACGAGTGGTTTTCTCGCATTATGCGAGCAAGTCGGCTACATGCACGAAGCGGAGCGGGTGGACCGTTACGTCGGAGGGCTGAAACCGGACATCTCGCACGAAATCATGCTACGCGGGCTCCCGAACTTCAACGAGATTCTCGCGCTCGCCGAGAAAATCGACATTTTACGCCGTCCGAGACCGGGGTCCTACTATGGACATCGTCCTCGGGGACCGATCGAGCACGCCACTGTACACGCCGTTGCGACGAATGCAGCTGCCGCGCCGTTTAAGGGGCGCTGCTTTGCTTGCAACAGGCCGGGCCATCGCAAGAGCGAATGCCCAGAGGAACTAAAGCGCCGCGGAGCAGAGCAGGGGAGGGAGTCTCCAAGGCAGGGAAACGCCAGCAGTCAGTATGAATCGGGCCAACTACTGACGAGATTGCCTGCTCGCCCAACCCCACCGACCCTCACTGAGTCACAGTACCGATTCATGCTATCGATCGGACTCGGACGAATAAGGAGGGTACAGCGACGGATTGCCCAGTACTGATCCACGGGAAAATACAGGGAGCAGCAGTGAAGATTTTTATCGACGGAGGAGCAAGCCACAGTTTAGTTAATACCGCAACCGCACGAAAACTGCAGCTGACACTTAGCCGTTGCTTACCGGAGATAGACGCACGCTTAGTCGACGGCACGCCACTGGCCATACGGGAAAAGGTAGAAAGAGTCAAAGTCCGCTGCGGGGGGAATTTCGGATTTACACAGGAAATGCTCGCAACGACACTGGATGGGCACGATATTTTACTGGGATGTGATTGGCTGCGACGGTATAACCCGCGAATTGACTGGACGACGGGTAGCTGCACCGTGCGAAGTAGTGGTAACTGGGTCAAGCTACCTCGCTGGCAGTCGCCCGAGTCTTCAACGGTACACGTCAACGCCATCACAATGAAACGGGCTGTCGCTGCTGGAGCTGACGTGTACGCTGTAGACATCGCAGCAGTAGAGGAAGCAGAGCAGCCGAGTGATTTCAAGAAACTGCTGGCAGCCATACCGCCCGAATTACAGGAACTGTTGAAACGATACCCTTGGATTTTCCCCGACGACTTACCGGAAGGACTGCCACCTCAGCGAGCACATGACCACCGAATCGAATTAGAACCGGGGGCACAGCCAACCGTATGTTAGAATCCCAACCACTAGACCATTGGGATAAAAGGGCTTGTTTCAGTAGCGGGTCAGTGCGCCCATAACCCCCAAGGCGAACACGCCTGTAACCCTCTCCAGGATCAATCGGGCATCCACAGTGCAGATCTACTGACACCCCCCCACACTGGGAGGCCCAGGACTAAGCACAGCGGCAACGGCCTACATGTGCATACACCGGGAATCGAACCCGAGACCGCTCAAATACCATGTCAGAATCCCAACCACTAGACCATTGGGATAAAAGGGCTTGTTTCAGTAGCGGGTCAGTGCGCCCATAACCCCCCAGGCGAACACGCATGTAACCCTCTCCAGGATCAATCGGGCATCCACAGTGCAGATCTACTGACACCGTACAGCGCCAGTTCAGACTGACGCAGCCCGAGCTCGACGAACTAAGGAAGCAGTTAGATTACCTGTTAGAGAAAAAAATCATCCGACCGAGCTCGTCACCGTTCGCCGCACCGATACTGCTCACGCCGAAAAAAGACAGGGGTTTTCGCATGTGTATCGACTACAGAGCACTGAACAGGGTAACAGTCAAGTCGCGGTACCCCATTCCCCGCGCCGACGAACTGATCGACCAACTGCGAACAGCACGGGTTTTTTCGAAAATAGATTTACGGGGAGGTTACCATCAGATTAGGGTCGAACCATCGGACTGCGCCAAAACAGCTTTCAGGACTAGGTACGGGTCGTTCGAGTACACTGTGATGCCATTCGGGCTGACCAACGCACCGGCGACTTTTCAGATGACCATGAACGAGGCATTTAGGCCGCTCTTAGATAAATGTGTAATAGTTTACCTCGACGACATCCTAGTTTACAGTCGGGATAAGCAACAGCACTTAGCAGATCTGGAAGCAGTGTTTAAGGTTTTAGACGAGCACAGATTACTGACCAAGGGTTCCAAGTGCGAGTTCTTCCAGGATAGGTTAGAACTTTTGGGGCACGTTATTTCGGAGGCTGGAGTTGAAATCGACCCAAAGAAGCTGGATACGGTAAAAGCGTGGCATCCCCGACGAACATCACGGAGCTGCAGAGCTTTTTAGGGTTCGTTAATTACGTGCGTCGGTTCGTCCCCGATATGGCACGGTTAACTGCCCCACTGACGGATTTACTGCGGAAGGGGGTCGCTTTTACGTGGGGGGAGAAAAAGCATGCTGCCTTCTCTACCCTGAAAACTGTTCTCTGTTCACCGCCCGTCCTGCGCATCGCCGACCCACACCGCCCATTCGAAGTAGTTACCGACGCAAGCGATATCGCCATCGGAGCCTGTCAAACATTATATATGTTGTGTTAGTTTAGGCTACAGTGGGTTAGCCTATAGGGGGTACACAATTCTAGGGTTAGGTACTTGTACTCTTTTCATTGCTAGTTCATTCATTCCTGTTCAGTGATTCCAACATGGTATAGAGCAGGTCCTTCCTAGGACCGAAATTTTCTAAGGGCCCACCACTACGTCACTACCTACCTACCTACCTACCCGTGCCCTAGGGCGCCTCGGCGTGTCACGCCCCTAGAGGCCCCTCTTGACGGCCCCGCGCTAGCCCCGTTCAGGCCCCGTCGGCCCCTTTAAGGCCCCGTTCAGGCCCCGCGCTAGCCCCGTTTAGGCCCCGTCGGCCCCGTTTCAGGCCCCGTCGGCCCCACGCTAGCCCCTCTCAGGCCCCGTCGGCCCGCGCTAGCCCCGTTTCAGGCCCCGTCGGCCCCGTTTCAGGCCCCGTCGGCCCCGCGCTAGCCCCTCTCAGGCCCCGTCGGCCCGCGCTAGCCCCGTTTCAGGCCCCGTCGGCCCGCGCTAGCCCCGTTTCAAGCCCCGTAGGCCCCGCGCTAGCCCCTCTCAGGCCCCGTCGGCCCCGCGCTAGCCCCATTCAGGCCCCGATCAGGCCCGCGCTAGCCCCGTTTCAGGCCCCTTCGGCCCCGTTTCAGGCCCCGTCGGCCCCGCGCTAGCCCCGTTCAGGCCCCGTCGGCCCCTTGCTAGCCCCGTCAAGGCCCCGTTTGGCCCCGCGCTAGCCCCGCTCAGGCTCCGATCGGCCCCGCGCTCGCCCCTCTAGGGCCCCAACCGGCCCCGTGCCTACCTCGCCGACCCGTGCCCACCACCCAGAGGCCCCGGGCGGCCCGTTCCCGCCGCAGCACAAGAGGGAGAGCGGGCGGCCCGTCCCCGCCATGACCTGAGCCGAGCCGCGCGCCCCGAGCCGAGCCGCGCCACCCAGCCGAGCCGCGACCCGACCTGAACCGAGCCGCGCCGCCCTGCCCTACCTGGTTCGTCCTACCTGCTTCTCCTACCGCTACTGCTGCTATTTCTACTGTTCCTATGGCTAGCCCACAGGTTCTCGTGTTCGATGCTGAGGGCCGCCCTGTGAAGTTTGACACCTGGCTCGATGACCTGCACCTCTACCTACAGCTCACAGCCAAGGATGACATCTCACTGTACGATCACGCCCTAGGCCTTGTCACTGCCCCTGCTGCTACTGCTGACAGCACTGCTCGCTCACAGTGGCAGACTCGTGATGCCCACGCTCGCTTCGCCATTCGCAACTCCCTGCCGATAGACGAACGCGAGCACTTTGGTCAGCACAAGACTGCACCGGCACTGTACACAGCTGTAGTTGCTCGCTACTCCTCACCTGCCTCTGCCGCACTAGGCCGTCTCTCCCTCCCCTACCTGTTTCCCGACCTGGCCTCCTTTCACACAGTCGCTGACCTCATCACGCACCTCCGTACTAGTGAGGCCCGCTTCCGTGCCGCCATGCCTGCTGAGTTCCTTGCCACGCACCCCCCTCCACTCTGGCTCACTCTCTATCACCTAGTCACCCGCCTCCCTGACACACTGCGTGCTGTCAGGGACCACTTCCTAGCTCGTTGCCCCACTGAGCTCACCATTGCCCTCCTCGAGAAGGAGCTACTTGCAGCTGAGGCTAGCATAGTCGCTGTAGGTGCCTCTCGTGGCGACCCCCGTACCCCGTTCTTTGAGGGGTGTTCTCCTTCCCCCCTTCTTCCCTCTGTCGCCTCTGCTGCTGCTGTCGACCTTCTTGGTACTGAGAAGGTCGGCACTGCGTCTGCCTCGAGCGGACGCCGCAGCGGCAAGGGCAAAGGGGGCAAGGGTAGTGGCGGTGACGGCGGGGGAGGCGGCGGTGGGGGCGGTGGAGGCAGTGGGGGTGGTGGCTCGGCTGGAGGGGCGAGTGGTAGCGGTGGGGGTGGTGGCGGCAGCGGCGGGGGAGGTGGCAGGAGTGGAGGCGGCGGTTGGGGAGGCGGTGGACGAGGCGGCGGCAGGGGTTGGGGTGGTCGAGGAGGTGGCAGCGGTGGTGGTGGCCGTGGAGGCGCTGGCGGTGGCCAGGGCCAGCAGCACACTCTCTCGCCCCAGGAGGTCCGTGAGTGGTACTCTCAGCACGGGGGTGGGGGTGGTCTTAGCTGCACGTACGTCATTCGCACTGGTGACCGCACTGGTCAGCAGTGTGGACGACCGCACGCCACACAGCGCTGCTTCTCTCGTCTCGACGACGCTTGGCGTGTTCAGTTCCCTCAGGCCACTGAGCTGCCCCGCTGGCTTGATCTCCTGAAGAAGGGGATTGATATCTATGCTCTAGACTTTGATGCTATTCTATCTGCCATGTATGTGATGTCTACTAGTCGAGAGGGTGCTGAGTACTTGTGTGTGCCGCCCGACCCGGGCATTAGGGCCAGTGCGTCTGCCGCTCCAGGTACTCACGTGTCGGCTACCCCAGGTGCTGGTGAGGCTGCTGCTCTAGGTGCTCGTGTGTCTCCCCCCCTTGGTACTGCGTCGACTGCCGCACTGCACACCTTCACACTGGACTCAGGTGCTTCTCGCTGCTTCTTTCGTGACCGCACTGCCCTTGAGCCGCTTGCTCGGCCAGTTGCTGTCTCCCTTGCTGACCCCTCTGGGGGTCCGGTCATTGCGACCTCTTCCACTGTCCTTCCCTGCCCTGCGGTCCCGTCGGGCACACTGTCAGGTCTCCACCTCCCCTCGTTCTCTACGAACTTGGTGGCAGGCTGTGCACTCCAGGACGGGGGTGTTCACCAGTTCACCCCTGCCTACGAGCGCGTGACACACTGCACGTGTGCTCGTACGGGCCGTCACTTGGCTACCTTCACTCGGCAGCCGGGGTCGGACCTGTACACACTGACTACTGAGTCCCCTCAGGTTGCTGCGACTGCGTCCGCGTCCGCGTCAGGTCAGCTGTCCGCCCCCTGCTCGTGTCGCTCTTTGGCACACGAGACTGTCCTCTGGCACCACCGCCTTGGCCACCCGTCTGTGCAGCGGCTTCGTGCCATGCACTCCAGGTACCTTGTCTCTGGCCTGCCCAGGGTCCTTCCTCCCCTCCCACCCTCGCCTGCTCCTACCTGTCTCCCCTGTGTCGAGGGACGGCAGCGCGCCGCTCCTCACTCCTCCTCGTTCCCCCCGACGACTGCTCCCTTGCAGACACTCCACATGGACGTGTGGGGCCCAGCCCGCGTCCGTGGTCAGGGTCAGGAGAGGTACTTCCTGATAGTTGTTGACGACTACTCGCGCTACACCTCGGTCTTCCCCTTGCGCACCAAGGGTGAGGTCCCTGATGTCTTGATCCCTTGGATCCGCCGAGCCCGTCTCCAGCTCAGCGAGCGTTTTCACTCGGACTTTCCTGTCCTGCGCTTGCACTCTGACAGAGGTGGTGAGTTCTCCTCCGACCTCTTGGCAGCCTACTGTGCTGAGCACGGCATTGAGCAGTCGTTCACGCTTCCGGCTTCTCCACAGCAGAATGGGGTTGCGGAGCGCCGCATTGGCCTGGTCATGGAGGTCGCCCGTACCTCCTTGATCCATGCGGCTGCCCCCCACTTTCTGTGGCCGTTTGCGGTCCGGTACGCTGCGCATCAACTCAACCTCTGGCCCCGTGTCTCCTTGCCGGAGACCTCGCCCACGCTACTGTGGACGGGGGAGGTTGGCGATGCGTCGCGTTTCCGGGTCTGGGGGTCTCGAGCTTTTGTCCGCGATTCGTCTGCGGACAAGCTCTCCTCCCGTGCTGTTCCCTGCGTCTTCCTCGGCTTTGTCCCGGACGCGTCTGGTTGGCAGTTTTACCACGCCACCTCGCGCCGAGTCTTGCCCTCCCAGGACGTCACTTTTGACGAGTCCGTCCCCTACTACCGCCTCTTCCCCTACCACACTGCCCCGCTCCCCCCCCCGCCTCTCTTCCTCTCGCCAGGTGCTGCTGTTGCAGACCCCCTCCCCCCTCAGGGTGCCGCTCCCTCAGGTGTGTCTCAGGTAGACCCGGTTGAGCCTGTTGAGGTAGCTGTCGACTCTCGTCCTGCTGGGGGTGCTGAGCCTGGGGGTGCTGAGCCTGGGGGTGTGGAGCCTGGGGGTGTGGAGCCTGGGGGTGTGGAGCTTGAGGGTGCTGAGCTTGGGGGTGTGGAGCCTCGTGGTACTGAGCTGCGGAGTCCGGAGTCTGGGGGTTCTGCGTCTGGAGGTACGAGGTCTGGGAGTCCTGCACCTGGAGGAGCCCTCTCCTCGGAGCAGCTACGTGCGTGGTACTTAGAGTACTGCAGCCTCCGGAGAGGTACCGCTCGAGCCGGACGTACTACTGGGACTGGTGCTAGTACTTCTTCTCCCGTTCGGGAGCTCCCCTCCCGCGAGCGGATCCGTGAGTGGTACGAGCGGCGCTGCACTCTTCGGAGTGGCGTGCCTCGTGTTACGAACCCCGCTGCTGTTGGAGCTGCTGCTGGTGCTGAGGACCCGGGCGTTGGAGCTGCTGCTGGTGCTGAGGACCTGGGCGTTGGAGCTGCTGCTGGTGCTGAGGACCCGGGCGTTGGAGCCGCTGCTGGTGCTGAGGACCCGGGCGTTGGAGCTGCTGCTGGTGCTGAGGACCCGGGCGTTGGAGCCGCTGCTGGTGCTGAGGACCCGGGCGTTGGAGCTGCTGCTGGTGCTGAGGACCCAGGCGTTGGAGCTACTGCTGGTGCTGAGGACCCGGGCGTTGGAGCTACCGCTGGTGCTGAGGACGTGGGCGCTGGAGCTGCTGCTGGTGCTGCGGACCCTGGTGCGGGTGTCCCTGCTGGCTCTGGTGTCGCTGCTCGGTCTCAGCCGTACTTTGTTCCGCTCCTTCAGCAGGTTCTTGGTCAGCTTCCTCCTCCTTTTCCTCCTCCCTCCTTAGAGTGTCCTCAGCCTGTCCAGCTGCAGTCGGCGTTACCGTCTGCCTCCTCTCTCCTTGGTCCTGCTCCTTACACTGGTCCGACTGGAGGTCTTACTGAGCGGCGTGAGCCTGCGTCTCGTCCTGCGTCGCCTGAGTCTCGTCCTGGGTCGCCTGTCCGCACTGCTCTCTCTAGTCGTCGAGTCCAGCGTCAGCGTCTTCCTGCTGTCCCAGGCACTCACCGGATGGCGCTTCATCCGTCCACTGCTCCACAGCGTGTCCCACTGCCGTCTCCTCCTGCTTCCTCTCTTCCTGCTCTTCCTGACCCTGGGTCAGACTCTCTTCGTGCTACCAGTCCTGCTGTCACGCGTCTCCTGGCCACTGTTGTCACTGACCCTTCCTTTGAGTCTGCTGCTGCGTCTGCCTTAGTTGCTGAGCTTGTCGACTTTGCTGCTCGCTGTCGTCTAGACTACGCTGCTAGCCTAGTTGCTGAGTCTGAGTCTGTCTGTCCTCCGTCCGTCGGGGGTGAGTGTGCTCTTGGCACTGACGTCCTTGAGGACAGGCAGGAGGAGTTCCAGTGCTTTGCTGCCGCTTTGCCCCATCTCGTGTCCATGCTTGTTGCCCCTGAGGGAGACCCGGATGCACCAGACATCCCGACCCCACGCTCTTACGCAGAGGCGATGGCCGGTCCCTACTCCTCTCAGTGGCAGTCAGCCATGGACACAGAGATGGCTTCCTGGAAGTCCACAGGCACCTACGTCGACGAGGTTCCCCCGCCTGGGGCGAACATCGTCAGTGGCATGTGGATTTTCAGGGTGAAGCGGCCGCCGGGTTCTCCGCCTGTCTTCAAGGCGCGTTACGTTGCACGAGGCTTCAGTCAGCGCGAGGGAGTTGACTTCTTCCAGACCTTCTCCCCGACCCCGAAGATGACCACTCTTCGGGTTCTGCTGCACGTCGCCGCTCAGCGTGACTACGAGCTCCACTCACTTGACTTCAGCACTGCTTTCCTGCAGGGCAGCCTGCACGAGGAGATCTGGCTGCGCCGTCCACCTGGCTTCACTGGGTCGTTCCCTCCTGGTACCCAGTGGAGCCTCCGACGGCCAGTCTACGGTCTCCGCCAGGCGCCTCGTGAGTGGCACGACACACTGAGGACTACGCTTGCGGCTCTTGGGTTCGCGCCTTCTACTGCTGACCCGTCGCTGTTTCTACGCACCGACACCTCACTGCCGCCGTTCTACGTCCTTGTGTACGTCGACGACTTGGTCTTTGCTACTGCTGACACTGTGGCACTCGCCCACGTGAAGTCGGAGCTGCAGAAGAGACACACGTGCACAGACCTGGGTGAACTGACAAGCTATCTTGGCTTGCGGATCACCCGGGACAGAGCACGCCGCACCATCACCTTGACTCAGTCACACATGGTGCAGCAGGTCCTTCAGCGCTTCCGCTTCACGTACTCCTCGCCTCAGCCCACTCCTCTGCCTACCGGTCACTCGCTCTCAGCTCTGCCTTCGGATGAGTCCGTAGAGCCGAGTGGCCCGTATCCAGAGCTTGTGGGTTGCCTCATGTACCTGATGACCTGCACTCGACCAGACCTTGCATACCCTCTCAGCATTCTTGCACGCTATGTCGCTCCCGGCCGTCACCGGAAGGAGCACATGGATGCAGCTAAGAGGGTGTTGCGCTACTTGTGCAGTACGTCGGGCATGGGGCTAGTGCTTGGAGGGCGAGTCCCAGTTGTTCTCACTGGGCACTCAGACGCTTCTTGGGCAGACGACCAGGCTACTCAGCGGTCGTCTCAGGGTTACTCCTTCAGTCTTGGCTCTGGTTCTGTTTCTTGGCGTTCTACTCGCTCTTCTTCTGTTCTCAGCTCCAGTTGTGAGGCTGAGATCTACGCCACAGCCATGGCGGCCCAGGAGCTACGCTGGCTCACCTACTTGCTGACCGACCTTGGAGAGCAGCCTCGTTCTCCTCCAGTGCTGTACGTCGACAACAAGGCAACCATTGCCTTGTGTGAGGAGCACAGACTGGAGCACAGAACGAAGCACATTGCTCTGCGTTACTTCCTCGCTCGAGAGCTGCAGCAGCGTGGTCAGCTTCGCCTGCGTTACGTGGCCTCTGAGGCCAACACTGCTGATGTGTTCACCAAGGCGCTTCAGCCTTGTGACCATCAGCGCTTTTGCACTCTTCTAGGCCTTGTGCCTACTGGACCTCACTTGCTTACTTCTTGAGTCTGTTGTACTGTGATCTCTATATATAAACCTGCATGTGAACTGGTCTTGTGACCACTTGCTTGTGCTCGGAATTTGTGTGGTATCCTTGAGATCCACCCTGAGCTTGTTTTGCCTTGCTTTGCCTTGACTGGTCTTGTGACCCCTAGTTCTCCCCCACTTTGCCTATGGGGGTGTGTCAAACATTATATATGTTGTGTTAGTTTAGGCTACAGTGGGTTAGCCTATAGGGGGTACACAATTCTAGGGTTAGGTACTTGTACTCTTTTCATTGCTAGTTCATTCATTCCTGTTCAGTAATTCCAACAGAGCCGTACTGCTACAAGATTTCGGCAATGGCCTACAGCCTATCGCATACGAGTCACGAAAACTGCATCCGCCCGAGAAAAATTACCCGATACACGACCGCGAAATGCTTGCGATCGTGCACGCGTTCAAAGTATGGCGCAGTTACTTGACTGGCGCGGACGTGACAGTACGGACAGACCATAAATCACTACAGTACCTTCGCGCACAGCCACACCTCAACCCACGACAGATTCGCTGGCTCGATTTCCTCGAGTCCAACTTTCACTACACGGTCACTTACAAAAAGGGAGCCTCGAACATCGCCGACGCACTGACCCGCCCCACTGCCCAGATCCACGCAATACTACTCGCCCAGACAAACCCGCTACTGACAGGCCTATTCACCCACGGGTACCAAACGGATCCATTCTTCACAGGAGGAAATTCGCAGCAGTTCGCAGCAGCAAGGGGAGTCTATTACGTAAAAACCGGGACTGACCGCATTTGGGTGCCTGGGTATACACTGCTACGGGAATTACTATTACAGGAGGCACACGACGGAGCTACCTCGGGGCTTTTCGGAGTAGAAAAAACACGGCAGCAGCTGCAGCAATATTATTACTGGCCCGAAATGTTGACTGACGTACAACGACACGTGGCATCGTGTCCCACTTGTCAGCTCATGAAATCATCACGACAGCGGCCGGCGGGACAGTTGTAGCCGATACCACCCCCAGAGCGTGCTTGGCAGCAGGTGACGATGGACTTCGTCACGGGGTTACCGGCCGGGGCGAGTGGGAACGACGCGATCCTGGTCGTCGTCGATCGACTGACGAAAATGGCACATTTCGCAGCCTGCAAAAAATCAATCACAGCCGAAGAAACAGCACGCCTCTTCATCTCCACCGTCGTTCGACTGCACGGGATACCAGCCGCGATCATCAGCGACCGCGACACGAAATTCACCAGCAACTTCTGGCGGAACCTGTGGCAGCAGTTCGGCACGCGACTGCAGTTCAGTTCATCATACCACCCCGAAACCGACGGACAGACAGAACGGACAAATCAGACCATGGAACAGCTCATCAGGGCCACGTGTGACGACCCGACCACGTGGGAACAGCAACTGCCACTAATCGAATTCGCGTACAACAACTCGCCATCCGCCACGACCCAACAGTCACCATTTTACCTAAACTACGGACAAGACCCAACAGTACCCATGACCCCGAATCCCGACAACCCAGTACCACGAGCACAACAGTTCGCCGAAATATTACAAGCAGCACGGACCCGGGCAGCCGACGCAATAAAAAAATCGAACATCATCGCTAAACGCAACGCCGACCGCCACCGCAGACCTGTCACTTACCAGCCCGACGACTTAGTCTTACTTGACACTCAGAACCTCCGACTGCCCATCACCCCGAAACTCCGCCCCCGATACTGCGGGCCATTTCGCATAAGCCACATGCTTACACCCGTCACCGCCCACCTCCTCCTCCCTGCTGACTGGTACGTCAGCCCCTCGTTCCACGTCAGCCTGCTTCGCCCTTACGTCCCGTCCATGAGCCAACTGCCACGCAATCGCCCAGCCAGCATGACAAGACCACCAACTGAACCAATCATCACCCCCGAGAAAATCCTGAGTCACAGAGTTTGCGACCCTCGAGAAGCCCGACGGATCGAGTTCTTACTCCGCTGGAAGGACCGTACACCCACCGAAGACAATTGGGTTCCCCTGGACAGAATCGAAAACCACCCCGTCCTTACCGAGTACCTGCGCAGCCAAAATTTCAGGGATGTACACGCACTTTCGTAAGGAGGACCTCCTTAGGGGGGGGGGGGGGTAGTGTAAGGAAAATTCATTTTCCTTACTTCGCATCCCTGCTCAACGCGTGCATCACTGTAGCACCACAGTCAGCACCGTTACCACTCGCAACCCTCGCATCGACAATCCGCCCGCCACCTTCGCACGTCGCACCCCGACCTCACGGCTCGGCGGGTAACCCGCGCTCCAGGCCTCCGCTTCGACACTTTTCCCAACCTCAGTCCCAGGCCCGTCGCGCGACAACCACAGTCCATTACCGTTCCACTGTAGTTTCGCTATATATTATTCGCTCATGCCTTCGCTCATTGTACTCTTGCTTCGATAGTGCAATTCTCGTTCGTTCACTCAATTGCACTCGTAACATGCACGAACTCTGGCGTTTCGTTTAGGGTTCCGCACCAATTTGACCGCGGTAGCCTTCCGTGCATTTTCTAGGCGCATTCATGCTGGTTGCGTTGCGCGGATGTTGCTGCCTCGCATAACATGTGCGGAGGCTGATGCTAGCTCCCGAGGTAGAATTAGCACCGCACTAGTTGTGCGACCATTTGCCCTGCGAAGCAACAACTTCGAGCCTGCAGACGGTTAAATTCGTGCGCCCCAAAAGTGGCGTTCTGCAGGCTTAAGCGTTAAATTTGGCGCAAACAGGTTCGGCAGGACCTTTCTTATCACCAAACCTTGATAGGCAGAAGACCACTTATCAACGAAGATTCTGCGGACCCAGTTCTCTGAAAATCTAACGCCTACAAAACAGCACCTCTGTGGATCTTGCGCGACTCGTCAGAAGGGGTTCACCAATGAACCATCTCCCAGTTCCTGGAACAAACCACCCGTTAGCCAAGGCTAGTTTTAGTTGCCGTCAGTACACCTTCGTTCCAGCCCTCACGTGGAAGCAGTAAGTCAGTAAGAAGTATTATTTTTGCAATGATGTGATGCGCCATTTGTTGCAAACTGGGTTGAGCAGACCTGGGTGCGACGGGTCACGGGTTATGGGACGACACGAATGTCATCAGGGGATACGGTGCGACGACCCGGGATAGGTTAAGGTTAAGGTTATATTAAGGTCGTAAACATGTACAGCAAAGCATAGAGCAGCTAGAGATATGGTCTACACAAACCAAGCGCCCAAAGGCGTACGTAGGAAACACGTTATCTCCATATCCTACGGATAACCACCAGCACGGCTGGGGAGCTCTCTATGCTAAAAAAAAACAAAGGAAGGCCTAAGGGGGGCGAAAAGGGTCATCAAGCAGCCAAGATGCGCGGAGGTCAGGGTGAATAGAAGGGGTGCCTTCATGGTCAAAAACTAGGAAGCGAAATTGAGTGGCCAGCTTGATACGAGAGGCCGAGTGTCGTTGTTTTTTCACTGATTGTTTCTTCCTTCGCCAGAGAAAGATTTTGAATGAAATGAGGAAATGTGCTAGGATGAGTTGGAGAATCTCAAACCGGGAGGAGGGTGAGTCTTGGAACTTGTGTTCACAGCGCGCGTTCCAAATGGCTTTTGCAGATGCTCCAACCAAGAGGCTCCAAGGGGCCACCTGGCCAGCTCTAGAGGCGAGTGGAAAGAGCAAGAGCTCAGGAGGAGGAGAGCAGTGGAGGTGACGACGAGCGACGGAAGAGAGAGCAGAAATCACTACAGGGGCCACCCCGCACTCGTAAAAGATGTGGGAGATAGTCTCTGTGGGTGCGGCAGTGCAGAGTGAACAAATCCCTCGATCTGCGGCAAAGTTGAAACGCGAACCCGAAGGAAGAGCGCGGGTGTAAAACCGGTACAAGACATCGTGTTGGAGACTGGGTTGCTCGCGTAGAAAATCGTGGGAGAAGTCAGGGATGAGAGGAGGAGGGAGTGGGAGGACGTGGATCCAGCGGGCGGCGTGGTCAAGTGGAATCTGAGTGTAGAGGCGGCGACGGATGTCAGCTACACTTGGGCCTCCGTCCTGTAGGATGTCGAGCCGCGCGCCGAGCCCTGCACCTGTATAGAAGGGGCCTGCAAGCCAGGACCCAACGACATGCACCGCGCAGAGGTCACCTATGTTGAAGGTGCCATCTCCCAACGACGAGCGGACGATGAGCCGGTTGGGAAGGACACGGTGAAGGGAGGCTGAGAGCGATGACGGGGGAGAGAAGGCCGTGACCTGGAGAGCAAGAGTGGGGGAGGAATCAGCATCGTCTTTGGGAACGAACCACTCCCCGAGAGTTGCCGAGGGGGGAGGAGGGGAGCGAAGGGCTGACCACCAGGGCTTGGGGATGGCACGGACAAGGTCTCGCCAGACTCTCCGTCCAGCAGAGGAGTTGGCGAGGGGAAACATGGAGGTGAAATGTTTAAAGGAGACCACACCAAGTGAGTGAAAAATAAGTGAGATAAGGTGACCGACACGAATCTGCATGGTTAGGAGGAAACGTTCACGCGACAGAATTCCAAAGGGCTTCCCGTTCAATTTGAGAATGAAACGGTTGAAGGCAGTAGGCTCAGCCATAATGTACATAGGGACGAGGCGAGGCGGGGAGATTTCCGGGGAGAATTCTATCACTCCGTGCAATTCGGCGCGCGCTCGACTCGGGACGACCTCTGGAAGAATTCCCGATCTGAGGATAGCAGGGTGCGCTAAGAGACAGTGTGTGCCAAAAGGGAGGCAGACGGTGGCTCTCGCCACTTCCTCTGATGGTGTGGCGCCAAAGCGACGAAGCGCACGATGAGTGGCTAGAGTGCGGATTTGGGTGGAAGGAGCAATCGCCCCAAGACCTCCATGTCGGGTGGAATTATACAGGAGGCGATTGGGGATGAGGCGGACCGCAAGGCCGTGTTCTTTGAAACGAGAGGAAGAAAGGAAGTTCCCGACCAGGACATCAAGCCGTTTAATAATGTCTAGAGAGGGGGTTTGAAAGCGGCCAGGGAAAGAGAGAATGGAGTTTAAGAAAACCGACGCAAGTGACTTGTGGCAGGTAGCTGTGGCACGAAGGGTGGCAAGGAACTTAGCCGTACGTTGAACGCGAGAGAGGGTCATGGACCAGGTAGTGGCGCCTGGTTGTGCTTGTTCGACGTAGATACCAAGGATACGTTCTGCCTCTTGAGGAGTGCGAATGGGAATGGGGCCAGCAAGGATGATATGTTCCGGAGCAATGAAGAAGGGGATGATTGAGCATTTGTTCCAGTTGGGGTGTTCTCCAGAGACGGCGGCGAAGGTTCGGAGGTGTATGAGTGTGGTTCCAAGCTCTCTGACGGAGGAGAGGAAAATGGTGACGTCATCAGCGTAGCAAGCCATGAGTCGGCGTTGCGTCGTAGAGAGGGGAAACCCCGGGAGGAAGAGGGATAGGTAGCGTTGAAAGATTTCGATGACACACACAAAGAGGAGGGGGGCGAGAGGACATCCTTGTCGTACCCCCGTTCGAACAGGGAAGGTTGGCCCGGCAAGGTTGTTAACAGAGATGCGGGTGGAGGTATTGGTGTGCATGAGGCGGACCCAGGCGATGAAGTGCTCAGGAAGTCCCAGCGAAGCAAGCGCTTGGAAGAGAAAGGCGCGATCAACCAAGTCATAGGCCTTGCGGAAGTCAACAGTTAAGGCAAGCAGGGGGGTCTTAGTGGTTGT
Organism: Closterium sp. Naga37s-1; assembly: GCA_947471745.1. Classification (NCBI taxonomy): domain Eukaryota; kingdom Viridiplantae; phylum Streptophyta; class Zygnematophyceae; order Desmidiales; family Closteriaceae; genus Closterium; species Closterium sp. Naga37s-1. Next base: position 639,233 of record CANJKZ010000342.1, on the reverse strand, counting down.
GCTCCAGTCAAATATGTCGAGTGTGTCATTGATCGTGTCACCATCTTCCTGTTTTTAATAAAGGCGGTCTGAGAGGGGTGGATAATCAGAGGTAGAGCGAGCTGCAGCCGGTTGGCAAGGCAGAGGGCTAGTACCTTATAGTCCGAGTTCATGAGGGTAATAGGGCGGAGGTTTTCTACCAAGGAGGAATTTCCCCTCTTAGGAATTAGGACGGTGCGGCCTGAAAGCATGGACGACGGTAGGGAGGCGGCGGTGAGCGGTGAGGAGAAAAGCGAGAAGAAGGCAGGAGCAAAACGGGTCTTATATTGTCGGAAAAGCTCGCTCGGGATGTCGTCAGGGCCGGGGGTTTTGCCGCGAGATAGTTGCCCTATGGCCCGGTTCATTTCCAGAAGGGAGAAGGGAGCTTTCAAGTGGTTGATGAGACGGGTAGGGAGTGAAGACGGGGGGATGTGTGCCCAGAAGGCGGGGTTTGGCAGACCCGGGGTTGCTCCGCTGTAGAGGGACTGGAAAAATCTTGTGCATTCAGCAGTCATGGCGTGGAGGTCAGAGGTGGATTGTCCATCTGGAAGTATAAGCAAGGAGATTAGTGAGTCTTTGATGCGGGAGTTGAGGCCTGCCAGCAAGGAGGAGGTACCCATCTCCCTGTGGCCCTCGACTTTGAGCTTAGCTTTAAGAGCGATCTCAGCTGTTTTAGATGCCTCGTATCTTGTTAGTTGTAGGCGGGTTTTGAGGAGAAGTGCGGCTGCTTCATTGTCCAGAGGGGAGAGGGCGGATTGGAGTTGCAGGCGGCTGATGAGTTGTATGAGGTGGTCAATAGTGCCTGTGACTTGTTTGCACTCTTGATTTGAGAAACGCTTAAGGTTAAGGGTGAGGGCCAGTTTCCATGAATCCCATGCCTCTGGGGAGGGGCGTGAAGGCAAGGTGGGGAGGTGAGAGTCGATAATGGCAGCGACTTGGGGCCGGTGGAGGAGGAAGGAGCTGAAACGCCATGGTCGCGGTGCCATGGCCGGGTTGTCGAATGTGAGGGTGCATATGGGGGCAAAGGAGTGATCAGAGACGTCGTCCGGGGTCCAGAGGTAGGAGGAATTAGAAGTCCGTGGGAGGAATGAGCTAGAGAGGTAGATTCTGTCTAGTCTAGAGGAGGGCGGGAGAGCAGTACCGGCAGTGATCCGGCGGCCAATGAAGGAGAAAACCGGGGTGACAGGGTGGAGTGAGCGGTACGTGTCGGACAAAGCGTGCGTCAGCAGGAGATTTGACACCATGGTGTCCTCGCTGAGTTCATGGCTATGTAACGGACGGTTACGGTCTAAAGGGGAGATGACCGAGTTGAAGTCACCGGCGAGGATCGTGGCTGCTGCAGCAGTAGGTTGTTCCAATGCAGGTGTCAGAATGGATCTCCACCAGACCCGTCTGTCAGTGGCATGATACGGTGCATAGATAGCGAGGAGGCGTAGTTGCTCATGCAAGAAGTTGACATGAACGGATAGGAGACGACCATCAACAGAGGGGGACGGGGAGGTAAGGGAAATTGCTCGATTGAATGATAGAATTGAGATGCCGCCAGGTTGCGGGCATGGTTGGCCATTTACATTCAGCGCGTATAGGGTGGGTGCATGAGCTGAAGAATGTGGGCGAAGTTGCAGTGAAAGTCTAGGTAGGTTTTTAGCGAGGCGAGTGTCCACTAAGATAAGAATATCAGTGCGCGGAAATGTGGTGGAGAGCCAATGTTTCAAGGCATTTCGTTTGACCGGGGTATTGATACCATTGATGTTGAGGCAACGAATTCGAAGGGGTGTTAACATGCTACTAGGTGGAGGCCCACCACGCAAGAGGGTGCGTGGATCCACGGGCGGATGCACTTGTAGGTGAAAGTAGGAAGAAGTTGGTGGCAGTGGGAAGAAGAGTTTGCAACAATTACATTCTGAGGGTGTATATTAGTGATTGAATGTTGTGTGGCTAGTGTTGGTGAGGTTACGACTAACAAGAACGCCTTCTTTTTGGGGTGGGTGCGATGCAATGTAGGAGGGGGCACTTTGAGTCCAACCAATGGCAAGGGAATATTACCACACATAAACGTAGATTCACCAGATAAGCAAGGAGGTACAGGGTAAAGACAAGGTGAGCAGCTAAAAGTAAACAGCCAGAGGGGAGCCCATCCAGGTGACAGTGCAGCAAGGGACGTTGAGCAGAGCCTTATGCAAACAATCAATAGGTTAGACGGCCAGCTATGGGAAGAGCAAGGCATACTAGTCGTTGAGGTTATAGGCGGAGGGCGAGGGCCCTCTCTGGGCTGCCATTTGTCTTGGTAGACAGGATGAGTTTGGCAGTTTCCAGGCAGGCAGCGTGGCAGGCAGAACGGGCAGGGCAGCAGGGGAGGTAACAGAGGGGGTGGCAGGAGTGGTCCAACTCTGCCACAGGTCGGAGGCTTTTGAGGCTGCGGAGGAAGCGGCCGGCAGGCATGGCTACCAGAGGGCCTGGGGTGGAGCCAGAGGTGCAGGTGGGGGAGCGATCGAGAAAGGGAGGCAAGGGGGCAGCAGAGCAGCGGGGCCTCATGGGGGGTGGGGTCAAGGGGAGACCAGCCAGGGAATACGGCCGCCCACGAAAACGACCAAACAAAAGGGGAGGAACTGTGAGCCCAAGTGCAGACGGGAAGTGAGGAGATAGGTGGAAGGGGTTGGGGAAGGCACAGAGAAACACGAAAGGGTACGGCGCAACGAAGGCGAAGGTGAAGCGAGAGCAAGAACAAAAGCGGCAGGGTAGGGGAACCAGATGGGTGGGGGGGTGAACCGAAGGGGAGGGGATTTGGTAAAGGAAGGCGATGACGGAGGGGCAAGGCCGCTCCAACGCCGGCTGAAATGCGGCATGGCAGGCTGGTCGTAGGGCAGCGAGAAGGAGCAGACCGTTGGGGCCGAGCATGAGCACCGAGACGAGCGCGGTGCGCCTTCTTCACTGCCGTCAGCTCAACAGGCGGGAGGGGATGAGGGGGGGATAGGCGGGCATGAGAAAGGAGGGCAAAAGCATGAACCAGCCAGGGGGGGCGAGGGGGATGGCAAGTGAGTGAAGACGAGTGGGAGGATCGAAATGGGAGGGGCGGGTGGGATCGCGCAGCGGCAAAAACGGGGATAAAATCGTGAGAGGAAGCGAGCCGTAGCAGGGCACGGCAAGGTAAAAGGAAAGAGAGGGAAAGGGTGCACGGGTGGTAAACTGAGAGTGTGGAAGCACAGGCCTAGGCGGCCAAAGCATTCCAACGAAGTTGACTGGGAGCCTAGGGAGCTTCCCGAGTCAGAACGCCATGCAAGAGCAATGGCACGTCGAGGTGACGGGGGCCCAGGTGGCCACAGGGGATAACGAGCAAGCGAGCAGGGCAATGGTATCCGAAACACAGGCAACACGGTTTTGTGCCAGGGAGGGGGCGAATCGGTCGGCGTAGGTGGGAGAATAGGCGGCTGGGACAGACATGTGAGATAAAAAATGGAGCGAAGTGACGGCTGGGATGCAAACCTAAAAAACCAGCCGCGCGAGGGGTAAACCGTGCATCGAAACAGACGTAGGACGAAACACCGTACTAAGCTGGAGGCCGGGACGTAACCAGGATTACGAACCGAGCACGCAGGGAAACGGGCGGAGCAAGGAGCTGGGCAGAGGAAACGAAAACGCCGAAGGGAAAGGCATCGGTCGCGAGACCGTTTAAAGGCGTGAAAGGACCAATAAAAAGGACCAGGTTGCCCGCAAATCTGCCGACAGAAAAAGGCGAAGGCATGACGAGTTAGGTGAGGAAGATACTGCTGCTGAAAAGGAAAGCATGAGAGTGGAGTGGCGAGTATACGAAAGGAGCTGTAACGTCCGCGGGAACACCTGCATGGCCATGAGATGTTAGGGAAAACAAGAAATAGTAGCGAAAAATAAAGTAGCGGGAACCTAAAAACGGCGTACTTACCGTGAACCGAGGCGCTGTCGAGGAGGGGGAACCGGCTAACGAAAGCCATGGTTTGACGAACGCTGGCCTGACAGGACGGGAAGTTAACGCCCGGTTTCCCGGGTGGAGCTACGCTAGGGTTTCGTGGCATGCCAGGTCTACTCCAACAGACGCCCTAGTTCTACTATCCAGCCTTGGGGCTTCCCTCCTGGAATGTGTGGAGAAGAGGGCTGGAACAACTGTAGAACACGACGACCCGGGATAGGGGCCGTTAGCAGAACCTCACTCGAATGTATGTGAACACCCGAACGCTCTGCATGCGCCCCGGAATTACCCAGTAAAGTACGACAGTTTGGCCCTGTTCGATAGCGAGGGTGAACTGGACGAAAAAACTTTGAGGCGACCTTGTTTGTTGGGCGGAAAACCGTTTGCGACGCTTGCGACTTCCATGCGACAAGATAAAATTCCCACCAGCGCGAACGACCCCCCTGCGATGAGACGAGTTTCCCGCTTTTGTGAACGACCCCCCTGCGATGAGACGAATTTCAGGCCCACGCGGGAAATTAAGGCGGGAAGTTCAGACGGGGTAGTTTGACACCACAGCGCGCAAAAACAGTGACTGCCGCGAAATGATTACGGCATCTACACCCCTTCTCTCTGGCAAAACTCTAGACCATTGGGGGGTCATTGCCAATGTTAATTTTGAAATGAGTGGCCCTGTTACGGGTGCAATGAATCGAAGTAGTGAGAACTGCACTAAGGGTACATTTCGCGCTGGACATGTCCCAATCGAAAGTGTCTCAATTGTTTCTACCGCACTGCATCGTATTACACCAAATTGCACCCTAGTTTCAAAATTTTCGCGTCTCTGGTTTAGTTCAGTTCGAAGTGGTACAATCGATTGGGACAGTGTCCACAGTGGAATGTTCCCTAAGGTGTCAAACGAGTACAAAATGTGAGCGAAGGCATGAGCGAACATTTATACGCGAAACATGCAAACGGTAACGCGGTGCGTGCGAGCTAGCTAGTGCTATGCTGGAAGCGAGGCTCGGGCTAGTCCCGAAGCGTAGGCCGACACGGCCAGGCCAGCAGTGCGAGGTTTGGTGAAATAGTGCGCGCGAAATCGGCGAAGCCCCGTTAGCAGTAACGGGCGAACAACGGCTGCTGCTGTACGCGATGTTGCAGGGCGCGCTAAGGAATATCGAGAAAATTCCTTACACTACCCCCCCCCCCCCTCAAGAAGCCCCCTCCGCTACCCGAGTGCGTGTGTATCACGGAAACCCCGGCTCCTCAGGTACACTTGCAGGGCAGGGGCACCCAGCTATCTTCAGTTGGCGTGCGATCCTTCCAGCGAACGAGGAATTCAATCCTCCTGATTCCCGTGGGGTGTCGAATCCGATGGCTCAGGATTTTTTCGGGTTCGATGATCGGCTCCGATGCAGGGCGAGTCATGGATGGCGGGCGGTGACGAGGCAGTTGGCTTGTGGTTAGGATGTATGGGCGAAGCAGGCTGATGTGGAACGAAGGGCTGATGTACCAGTCCGTCGGCAACAGTAGGTGGGCTGTCACTTGGGTAATCATGTGGCTGATCTAGAATGGTCCACAGTAGCGGGGTCGCAATTTCGGTACGACGGGCAGTCTTAAGTTCTGTGTGTCGAGCAATACGTAATCTCCTGACTGGTACGTGACTGGGCGGCGGTGGCGGTCAGCGTTGCGCTTAGTGATGACATTGGCTTTTTTAATTGCTTCTGCAGCTCTGGTGCGGGCAGCTTGCAGAATTTTGGCGAATTGCTGTGCACGTGGTGTTGGGTTGTTCGGACTCGGTGTCATGGGCACTGTAGGGTTTTGCCCGTAGTTCAGGTAGAAAGGGGACTGCTGCGTCATTGCTGACGTGGCGTTGTTATACGCGAACTCGATCAGCGGCAGCTGCTGCTCCCAAGTGGTTGGGTCGTCGCACGTGGCACGAATCAACTGCTCCATCGTCTGATTCGTCCGCTCCGTTTGACCGTCGGTCTCGGGGTGGTACGACGAGCTGAACTGTAGCCTTGTCCCGAACTGCTCCCAGAGGTTTTTCCAGAAGTTGCTAGTAAACTTCGTGCCGCGGTCGCTGATTATCGCTGCTGGTATCCCGTGCAGTCGAACGACGGCTGCGATGAACAGGCGAGCGGTTTCTTCGGCTGAGATCGATTTCTTGCACGCAGCAAAGTGTGCCATCTTCGTCAACCTGACAACGACGACCATAACCGCGTCGTTACCCCCAGGGTTCGAAGGTAGCCCTGTGACGAAATTCATGGTAACCTGCTGCCAGGCGCGCTCAGGCGGTGGAATCGGCTGCAACTGACTCGCCTTTCTTTTTCGCGAGCTCTTCATCACCTGACACGTAGGGCACGAGCCCACGTGGTGCTGTACGTCGGTCAACGGCTCCGGCCAGTAGTAATACCGCTGCAGTTGCTGTCGCGTTTTTTCTACCCCGAAATGTCCGGAGGTAATCCCGTCGTATGCCTCCTGCAGTAACAGTTCCCTCAGTAGCGAGTACGCGGGTACCCAGATGTGGTTGGTGCCTGTTTTTACGTAATAGACTCCTCTGGCCTCTGCCAGTTGCTGTGAATTTCCGGTCGTGAAAAATGGGTCGGTACTGTATCCGTGGGTGAATAGGCCTGTTAACAGTGGGTTGGTTTGGGCGAGTAGGATGGCGTGGAGTTGGGCGGTGGGGCGTGTGAGTGCGTCGGCGATGTTGGTTGCGCCTTTTTTGTACGTGACCGTGTAGTGGAAACTGGACTCCAGATAGTCCAACCAGCGGATCTGTCGTGGGTTGAGATTCGGTTGGGCGCGAAGGTACTGTAGGGATTGGTGGTCTGTCCGTACTGTCACGTCTGCTCCCGTGAGGTAACATCGCCACACCTTGAACGCGTGCACGATCGCCTGCATTTTGCGGTCGTGTATCGGATAGTTGCGTTCGGGCAGGTGAAGCTTGCGGGACTCGTACGCGATTGGCTGAAGGCCGTTCCCGAAGTCCTGCAACAGTACTGCTCCCACAGCGATGTCGCTAGCGTCGGTGACGAGCTCGAACAGACGGTGCGGATCTGGCACAAAATTTTTTTGAGGGCCGAGAAGGCAGCTTGCTCTTTCTCCCCCCACGTGTACTCAACCCCCTTCCTCAGCAGGTCAGTCAACGGGGCAGTCAGCTTTGCCATGTCGGGGACGAACCGGCGCACGTAGTTGACGAACCCCAGAAAACTCTGCAACTCGGTCAAGTTGGTCGGCGCGTGCCATGCTTGAATCGTCGCAATCTTTTTCGGGTCTATTTCCACTCCTGCAGCTGAAATAATGTGTCCCAAAAACTCCAGTCGGTCTTGTAGAAACTCACACTTAGACGCTTTTGTCAGCAGGCGGTTCTCACTCAGTATCTTAAAAACTGCTTCGATGCCCTGTAAGTGCTGTGCTCTGTCAGGGCTGTAAATCAGTATGTCGTCAAGGTACACGATGACGCACTTATCTAAGAGCGGGCGGAAGGCTTCATTCATGGTCATTTGAAAGGTGGCGGGGGCGTTGGTCAGTCCGAAGGGCATGACGGTGTATTCGAAGGATCTGTAGCGTGTTCGGAAGGCTGTCTTAGGGCCGTCGGGTGGGTTGACGCGAATCTGGTGGTAACCTCCTCGAAGGTCGATTTTCGAGAAAACCCGGGCTGTGCGCAGTTGGTCGATCAGTTCGTCGGCTCGTGGGATGGGATAACGGGATTTTATGGTAACCCTGTTCAGTGCTCTATAGTCTATGCACATGCGAAAACCCCCGTCTTTTGTCGGTGTGAACAGTATCGGTGCTGCGAAGGGCGACGAACTAGGGCGAATGAACTCCTTCTCGAGCAGGTAATCCAGCTGCTTCCTCATTTCGTCCAGTTCGGGTTGGGTCAGTCGGAACTGTCGCTGTACTGTCGGCCGTGCCCCCGGTTCTAGTTCTATCCTGTGGTCGTGCGGTCGCTGAGGTGGCAGTCCCGTCGGTAGGTCGTCCGGGAAAATGTCACTCTACTGCTTCAACAGTGCTGCCAGATCACTCGGTACGTCGGCTAGCAGTTTCTGTAAATCCCCCCTTTGTCTGCTGCCTCGGCTTCCCGAATGTCAACCGCGTACACGTCAGCTCCTGCCGCTACGGCGCGTTTCATCGTGATCGCGTTGACACGCACCGAGGAAGACTCAGGCGAGCCCCAACGAGGTAAGGCGATGTTGTTACCGTTCACTCGCACCGTGCAGTCACCCGTCGTCCAGTCGATTCGCGGATTGTGTCGTCGCAGCCAATCACGCCCGAGTAAAATATCGATTCCGTCGAGGGTCGTTGCGAGCATTTCCTGGCTAAACTTGAAGTTACCCCCGCATCGAATCCGGACTCGGTCCACACGTTCCCGTATTGCCAGTGGCGTGCCGTCAACCAGTCTTGCGTCGATCTCAGGTAAACATTTGTCCAGTGGCAGTCACAGTTTTCGTGCTGTGGCAGTGTTGATAAGGCTGTGGCTGGCCCCTCCCTCTACGAAGATTTTAACTAAGTCCGTCCCAATTTTCCCACTAAGCAGTATAGGGCTGTCTACCGTGGTACCCTCCTTATTCGGCCAGGTGTGGTCGATTGCGTGAACCGGCACAATCACTCGGTGAGGGTCGGTTGGGTCCGGCGAGCGGCGTGACCTGTCTGTAGAGGGTCCGTCTGCTACTGACTCCCAGCGTTTCCCTGCTGCTTGGTCTGTCTCTGCTGCTCAGCTTCCCCCTTTCCCTTAGCATTTTCCGGGCATTCGCTCTTACGGTGTCCCGGCCGGTTGCACGCAAAGCAGCGCCCTTTGAACGGTGCGGCAGCGGCTGTTGAAATAGTAGGCAGAAGTGATGGCTAGGGTTTTGTTAGGGCCTAGGCTTAGTAGCCTAGGCCAAGGAGGAACTTTAGGGTTGTGCCAAGAAGAAGAGAGAATGAGATGGTTTGACTATGGAAGAGCAGGTACAAATAGAAGAGAACCAGCAAGAAGTGGTGCACCACCACACAGAACACTAGGTAACTACTCTACAGCTAGAACTACATGCACTTATACAGACATATATATAGGATATATTCTGACACACCCCCTAAGTGCATGCAGGAATAGCCATTGAGTAGAACACCCCTGAAGTGGTACACCCTGTAGGGCGCAGCAAAAGTAGAGGCGAAGTGAGGAGGAGGGGAAGGAACTGTGAGAGGAGAGGAGATGGGAGGCGACGGCTGAAGCTGCAGACACACGGGAGACAGGACGGCAGCCTCCGCTCAACCTCCCCCAACTGTCCCACCCCCCTTTCACACACCCACTGCTGCACCCCTAGTTCCACTACCACGGCACCCCCCTAGCGCCACTCCCCTCGGCTCCCACACATCCACCCCCCTCAGCGGCAGCTGCAGCAATGGGAGACGGAGGAGGAGGAGGGGACGGCTCACACACCCGCCACCCCCATACCCGCCACCCCCATACCCTGGGTGTGCGGTAAGCGAGTTCAGGTGTGCGGGAAGCGAGTTCAGGTGTGCGCGTAGCGAGCACAAGCGTGCGGGAAGCGAACTCGGTTGTGCGGAAAGCGAACTTGGGTGTGCGGGGAGGGGGCCGCAGGGCGACGCGCGGGTCGACGGGGCCGCCGCGAAGGGCGCGGGCAGCAGCAGAGCGCACGAGGGCGCGGGCAGCAGCAGAGCGCACGAGGGCGCGGGCAGCAGCAGGGCGCACGAGGGCGCGGGTGAGACAGAGCGCACGAGGGCGCGGGCAGAGCAGAGCGCACGAGGGCGCGGGCAGCAGCAGAGCGCACGAGGGCGCGGGCAGCAGCAGAGCGCACGAGGGCGCGGGCAGCAGCAGAGCGCACGAGGGCGCGGGCAGCAGCAGGGCGCACGAGGGCGAGGGCAGCAGCAGAGCGCACGAGGGCGCGGGCAGCAGCAGGGCGCACGAGGGCGCGGGCAGTGCAGAGCGCACGAGGGCGCGGGTGAGACAGAGCGCACGAGGGCGTGGGCAGAGCAGAGCGCACGAGGGCGCAGGCAGCAGCAGAGCGCACGAGGGCGCGGGCAGCTGCACGAGGGCAGGAGGGCAGGCGCGGACAGGACGGAGGCGGCTGCTGCAGGGGCGGCGTCGCGGGGTCCAAGGGCGGCTGCACCAGGGGCGGCTGCTCAGGTCCAGGGGCGGCTGCACCAGGGGCGGCTGCTCCAGGGGCGGCTGCACCAGGGGCGGCTGCTCCAGGGGCGGCTGCACCAGGGGCGGCTGCTGCAGGGGCGGCTGCTCCAGAGGCCAGGGGCGGCTGCTCCAGGGGCCAGGGGCGGCTGCGCCAGGGGGCGGCTGCTGCAGACCCGCCACCCCCATACCCGTCACCCCCATACCCTGAGTGTGCGGTAAGCGAACTCAGGTGTGCGGAAAGCGAACTCGGGTGCGCGGAAAGCGAACTCGGGTGCGCGGAAAGCGAACTCAGGTGTGCAGGGAGGGGGGCCGCACGGTGACGCGCGGGCCAACTGGGACGGGCGCACGGATCCCCGGGGGCGGCGCGCGGGTCTACGGGGCCGCCGCGAAGGGCGACGGGGAGCCGCGCGCGGGTCGACGGGGCCGCCGCGAAGGGCGACGGGGAGCCGCGCGCGGGTCGACGGGGCCGCCGCGAAGGGCGACGGGGAGCCGCGCGCGGGTCGACGGGGCCGCCGCGAAGGGCGACGGGGAGCCGTGCGCAGGTCGACGGGGACAGGCGAGAAACCGCCACGTGCCCCGAGCGCGTGGCGGGCAGAAAACCGCCATGCGCTAGGAGCGCATGGCGGGAAGAAAAAACGTCGCGCGCCACGGGGCGCGCGACAGACAGGAAAGCAGCGGAAGCTTTAGGTGGGCCCACAGGCCAAGAGCGTAACAGCTCTGATTCCATGTTGAAATAGTAGGCAGAAGTGATGGCTAGGGTTTTGTTAGGGCCTAGGCTTAGTAGCCTAGGCCAAGGAGGAACTTTTGGGTTGTGCCAAGAAGAAGAGAGAATGAGATGGTTTGACTATGGAAGAGCAGGTACAAATAGAAGAGAACCAGCAAGGAGTGGTGCACCACCACACAGAACACTAGGTAACTACTCTACAGCTAGAACTACATGCACTTATACAGACATATATATAAGATATATTCTGACAGCGGCATTTGCGGCGACGGCACGTATCGTAGCGCCCTCGTTCGTCCCACGAGGCCGATGTCCCCAATTGCTGCTTCCGTAGGACCCCGGTCTCGGTCGGCGGAAGAAATCGAGCTTCTCCGCCATGGCGAGAATCTCCTGAAAATCAGTGACGCCGCAAAGCTGGATTTCCTGAGCGATGTCCTGCTTCAGGCCGCCGATGTAGCGGTCGATGCGTTCGCTCTCGTGCATATAACCCACTTGCTCGCATAGCGCCAGAAACCCGCTCGTGTAGTCTTGGACGGAACCGAGTTGGCGCCAAGTGCGGAGCCTCTGTCGCGCCGCGTTCGAAGCCGCAATTGGCTCGAAACGAGCGCGCAGACCTTCGCACCACGCGTCCCACGTGCAATACTGGGGCACCTCCACGAAATACGACGGCGCCCAGGGTCCGGTTTGTCCTTCCCGTGTCGGTAGAGTCGCGTAGTCCACCGGCTTCGTGACGATGACACGCCACTAGTCCATGGCGGGTCCTCGCAGCAACGACTCGGCGTAACGAATCTTCGTCGTATCCTCCGAGACGTAGTTCGCGTCGAAGAAAACGTTCAACGTGAAAAGCCACGCCTGAACGGTAAGACCACCCCGCTGACTTGGGTCAAAGCATGGCGGACGCTGCGGCTTCAGCGGCATCGGCGACGGTAGAGCTGATTCGCCGGCCGGCACCGAAATCGTGACTCGAGGCTGATTCCTGGCCGCATTCGTCGCGTCGGGGTGTGTCGTGCCGTGGTCGTCGTCTCCGTCATGGCGGACGACGCCATCACTTGCGGCGCTCGCGGGTTGCCCCACACTTCCGTGTTGCGATGTCTGTGGTGCGGGCTGAATCGGAGTGCCAGGTGCTTGGGATTGTGCTCGTGCGAAGTCATTCTACAGGGAGGTACGTTCCGCCGTTAATGCTGCGATTTCTTCGGAGTTTTCGTGCAGTTGTCGCAGCAGCTCGTCCAGGCGGTCCTGCGTGAGGTTAGTGACATAAAGATGTTCTGCCATTCCGAAGGGCATCGGCTCGTCTTAGTCTAGGCGCATTCGTGGCTGCACGCGTTTACGAGAGAACGCGAGGACAACGGCTCCTAGGTGCTAAGGTGCGTGAGTCCCTTCGGGTGAAAAATCAAAAGTTGATTTCCTGGGGTGCGGAGATGCGCGGTCCGAAAAGGAAAGAGGCTCTGATAACCAAGTGTTACGGGTGCAATGAATCGAAGTAGTGAGAATTGCACTAAGGTGTCAAACGAGTACAAAATGTGAGCGAAGGCATGAGCGAACATTTATACGCGAAACATGCAAACGGTAACGCGGTGCGTGCGAGCTAGCTAGTGCTATGCTGGAAGCGAGGCTCGGGCTAGTCCCGAAGCGTAGGCCGACACGGCCAGGCCAGCAGTGCGAGGTTTGGTGAAACAGTGCGCGCGAAATCGGCGAAGCCCCGTTAGCAGTAACGGGCGAACAACGGCTGCTGCTGTACGCGATGTTGCAGGGCGCGCTAAGGAATATCGAGAAAATTCCTTACAGGCCCCAATGCTAGACCCAGGGGTTTTTTTATCAGAGTAAATTACTCTGTTTCTCCGAAAATCAGAGTGGTTTTTAGGGGGTCACTCTGACGTGTCTGTGTAATTTTTTTGGAAGATTAGTTTTCTCTGATTTGTCAGGGTTCTGATTTGAGCTACTCTGAGACACCGGTGTATATTTGTGGCGAATGTATTTTTCTCTGTACAGGGTATAGGCATTTCGACCGAGCCCTCCCGCGAATTGGTGGAAAATGGTTGGGCTAACTTGATAAAGCTATATTCTCTTCTCAAATAATTGTAAGCGCGTAGCACCACGGTCGTAATTTTGGTAGGAGTGCAGAAGGCCTGGGTTCAATACTTGAGAGGACAGCCAGCGTCGGAAAAATAGTTACACTGACTGCCCAGAGCATATTTTTCAGAAGTTAAGTTTTCTCTGACAAATCAGAGTAATGCTCATAATTCACCCTGAATTTCAGAGTTCCCTAGAAAACAGCTCTGGAAATCCGAGTAGTGGAAATCCAAAAAAAAACCCTGGCTAGACCGTTTGGTTAATTATTGGTACTCTAGACAAAACAACGGGTAAACATGTGAGACGCGATATCCTTTCGACACATGGAAATCGCGTCTGAACCGATCGGGACCATTTTATTGTTTTTTCGCCTCAAACATTTTGAAAGCATCCTTTCTGACGCTGACCGTGGATCCCCCAGTCCTCCGTGTTTCACCCCCGAGGGCCGTTGGGGTGCAGGTTTCCATCCATTTCGGCCGTTACCGTCATCGCCCGGATATAAGACATGTATGTCTTATCTCATACATGAAAAAAAATCAGTCTTATAAATGGACAAAAATCCGTTTAGAAGATACTTCCTCGTTATACATTTGCCATTTGCCCCTACACACAAATAGGTGTCTTATAATGGGGCTACCCCGTTTACAAGAGACACCCGTATAATAGACAGCCCCTGTCTCCTATTCAACACTGTCTTATATCCGGGTGATGACGGTACACTTGGTGAGTAGGGCCGACATTGGGTCGGCTCCAGGGCTTTTTTTTGGATTTCCACTACTCGGATTTCCAGAGCTGTTTTCTAGGGAACTCTGAAATTCAGGGTGAATTATGAGCATTACTCTGATTTGTCAGAGAAAACTTAACTTCTGAAAAATATGCTCTGGGCAGTCAGTGTAACTATTTTTCCGACGCTGGCTGTCCTCTCAAGTATTGAACCCAGGCCTTCTGCACTCCTACCAAAATTATGACCGTTGTGCTACGTGCTAACAGTTATTTGAGAAGAGAATATAGCTTTATCAAGTTAGCCCAACCATTTTCCACCAATTCGCGGGAGGGCTCGGTCGAAATGCCTATACCCTGTACAGAGAAAAATACAGTCGCCACAAATATACACCGGTGTCTCAGAGTAGCTAAAATCAGAACCCTGACAAATCAGAGAAAACTAATCTTCCAAAAAAATTACACAGACACGTCAGAGTGACCCCCTAAAAACCACTCTGATTTTCGGAGAAACAGAGTAATTTACTCTGATAAAAAAACCCCTGGTCGGCTCCAATGATTACACTGCCGGCGCAGTCCCACCACTTGCTTTTTGTTGCGACCCTGAACCAGTTGGGCGACAGAGCCAAACCCAATGGTTCCATCGTGGTGGCCCAAAGGGCTATCGAACAGGGCCTTTGTGGTTAGAACGCATGATGCCCAACAAAGGGTAGTGTTTCCAAGCAGCAAATGGGCAGAACGAGCATGTTACATGAATTACTGAACTTATAACCTTCACGATTAAGCTCTCCTAACCATCTGACAGGTACATTTGAAAATAGTCAGTTTTTACTCACACCCTCCTCACATAAAAAAGAGGAGGGGTTGATGTTGCACTTGGGAAGCCAACAATAACTATGGCAACCCAACCCAGCACAACAAAGAATTAAAACACATCAGCAGCCCAAGTCATCAGCCCCAAAACCATCTCTTCGCTACTTCCCACCAAGATCCTAAAACACATTCCCCATCCCAAATCTACCACTAACACAGGTCACACACCTACTTGATTGACAACCGACCAAACCTGGCAGACGCATGCTGCCAGCCCTGAAGCGCAGGGACCAATCACGTGGCGCCACGTGCCTCCCTGCGCGTGGCGTCGTGTAGAATGTCCACGTCAACACCGTCTGGTGGCAGCAGCACGTAGCGCACCACTGAGCCTCGGATGAAACAGTTCTTCACTGACAGCTGTTGGGGAATGGTAAGAAAGCACAGACGGAGCAGAGAGGGCGAGTGAGGGAGGGAGGTCGTGTGATGGCTATATGGTGGCAGCAACATAGAGCGCACCACTGAGCCTCGATCAAAACAATTCTTCCCGATGGGGAATGGTCAGCAAGTACGGGATGGCGGGGTAGACAAAAGAGGGAAGTAAGATGAACAGGTGAGGAGCGAGAGGGAGAGCAAGGGAGAGGTTGAGAGGTGAGGAGAGAGGGAGGGGAGTTGTGTGATGGTTGTCTGGTGGCAGGAGCACGTGGTGCTCTTCTGGGCCTTAAATGAAACGGTCTTTCACTGGGAGCTGCATTGGGTAGAACGGAAGCAACAGGCATGGTAGTGAGCAGCGTGGATGAACGGAGTAAAGTTTTGTTGGCTGGTGGGGTTGACTGGTGGTCGTCTGGTGACAGCACCACTAAGTGTATGTGTACACCACTGATCCTTACAGGAAACAGTATCTCCCAAAAATATGGAGTGGGAAATGGCAGGAAATGACGGGAGTGGTGGGAATTCAAGTACGAAAGAGAGAGGGAGGGTGAGCGAAGAGGAGAGGACGAGTGAGGGAGGGACTCTGTCTGATGGATTTCTGGTGGCAGTAGCACAAAACGCCCCACTGAGCCTCGAATGAAACACTTCGCCACTGCGAGGAGTGGTGAGAAATCAAAGAGACACGGACATGGTGGGGGTGGACATCAGTGGGAAATGAGTGGTCACGTGCGTGCCGCACCTCCAAACGATCACAAACACACTCACCCTGTGCAGATACTAAGCATCGTTGACGACCCAAGAGTTGTGCACTTGATGTTCAAGGGGTATTGGCTCCAAGGGGTAAAGGAGAGAAGGGTGGGAGAGAATGTGGAGAAGGCACTTGGCTCCTACACAGCTCTCACCATGTGCGGGTATTTCGCATCGTTGACCACACGTGAGTTGTGCAGCTTGATGTTGAGGTACTGGTCCACAGAGTGCAGTGCGCCACGTGGGGGGAGCGCAGAGAGCAGAGAAGGATCATGGCACAGCCCTTTTCAACACTCACCATGTGCGGGTATTTCGCATCATTGACGACCCTGGAGTTGTGCAGCTTGATGTTGAGGTACTGGTCCACAGAGTGCAGCGTGCCGCTGATGGCCAGGTCGTTCTTCAGCTCCACCGTCACCTCCTTGCCGATCAGCTCCTTGAAATACGAGAAGAACAGCTGAGGGGAGGGGGGAGAAAGGAGGGGGATGGGAAAGTGGAGGAGAGGAAAGGGTTGATAAACAGGGGGTGGGATGGGTACGTGCAGAGGCTGGTTCTTGCTGCAGCGTCACCTCCTTGCAGATTAGCTCCTTCAAGTATGAGAAGAACAGCGGGTGGGGGGTTTGGGGGGGTGGGAGGGGGGTGGGGGGGGGAGGGAGGAAAGGGGGGAGAGGGAGAGGAGGGTTTGCTGGATTGAGTGTTGTCTGGCTTCGTGACTTGAAACACGAGACGCGTGGCTGAAGGGGGGAGGGAAAGAGGTGAGAGATAGGGGAGGGAGAGAAGGGGATAGGGGAGGGGAATTGGGATGCGGGAGCTTGGAAAGGAATGAGGGAAAGGAGGAGAGGGGAAGAGGGATGAGGGAGAGGGGAAGAGTGCGGAGAGGGGGAGGAGAGGGGGGGAGCGGAAGAGCAAAGGGATGGTGAAGTGGTGAGTGAAGGGTGGCTGGCTATATAATGGCTACCCGGACTGAAGGCCATTCTCCTCTCTCTCCGCCCTCTCTGCTCTCCTCCTCCTCCTCCCTCTTCCCCACGCTCTTTAACTCTATACAGTCAATGACAAAGCTGACAAGGGCAAATCCGTCCGCGCATTTTGCACCATGAGACGCCTTCACTGATAACCCTTGCCATGTGACCCTTGCCAAGTGACCCTTGCCATGCCAGAAATGTAGTCAGTTGCTGCCGAGTGGTAACGCCTTTACTAATTGACAAAACCACCCTGTTATGTCAGTTGCTGCTGCCTGAATGCACGAGCAATGGTTACCAGATAAGGATTGTTACCAGGCTAACGGCTGTTACCAGGCTAACGGCTGTGGATAGAACTCGTCACAAGATGCATTGACACGTGTCCATGCGCATGCGGCACACTGCACGACAGCCAATGAAATTGCGCCCACTCCCTCTTCTCCCGCTCCCCCTATCCTTCCATTCCATTCCCCTCCCCCCTCCCTCTCCCCCTACTCTACCTACCCACCCCGATTCCCCACCCCCACTCCCCAAACCGCCTCCCAGACTCCCACTCCGTCGCTTCTGCCCCGCGGTTGACGGTGCTACCGGCGTTGGGAGTACGACCCGACCAATAAAGCGTGCAACAACTCAATTTGGCGACATCGAAATTCGCACAAACGGAAAGGTTTCCAGGTGCGAGGGTCGACGAGAGGGGAATTTTTTTCTCCAGAAAACCGTTGACTCGATGCAGAAGAAAAGTATCGGCGAGACAGGGAGAAGCAGCTGTTAGGGTTTCATCGCAGGTAGAAACCGTCAGCGTAAGAACCGGTCGAGAGGATCACGGGTTTCCCGTGACTAACCGACGCTAAGAACCTCACCATGATCTCGCGCGAAGGAGAGAGGACAAGGCGAGGCGACGCGGGAAGCGTCTGAAACAGCTGCTGGTGCGAGAGTCCAGACGATGCGCGCCTATTGTTGAAAAGGGGAGCGATAAGCGCTTTTCCTCGTTTAACGGAAGAGACGGGAAAGGCGTGTGAAGCTGGGTGCGGAGGCCAATGGTCAGTCAATCAGATCGAGTGGAATTCAAACAGGTGTCTGGTAATACCGAGGGATGTGATCATTCGAGGCGAGGACGCGGGAGGAGGGAGGCGAGGCGAAACGAGGCGAGGGGGAGTGATGCTGGCTGGCCTGTTGTGCCGCTGCAATGCTTTGCGGGTGGCGAAAGATGTAACATAAACTGGATAGAAAACCGAGAAGAGTATCTCAGATACATGTATATATACATGGATTAAAAGCACTGCACATCTTTACAAATGTCACATTTAGCTTTTAAGGCATGAACAGTTGGTACTAACTTATACAAGTCCAGGCCTACTGCACGTCATGGACCATGACATGAATGGACTTATGAAAGCTAAAACCCAGCCTCAATAGAGGTGGGTGAATCTAAAGCTAAACCTAGGAGATGGTATCTCCATACTGCGTTGGACAACCCCCCATGTCAAATCGATTCATCAGGAGGAGGAACTTGCAGCAATACAGAACCAGAAGACAAGGGATGCACGGGCGTAGAGCACCCGAACCTGGGAGGGAGGAAAGGATGAAAGGGGGAAGCGTAAAACAGTGGAAAGAGGGCAAAATTCAATCGAATGCACCATCCAAGCAACAAAGATCCGCCCCATTTAGAGCTACACACATTCCCTCTATACGCATACCAAGCCGAGCCTCCACATACGCGTATCATATACAGAATCCAGTGCAATTCAAAACAAGAACTTGCGGAATCAACTCCATACTCGTACCTCTTTAAGAGCCATCCCTCCGCATGTGTGCACCGCACTGCCTCCCCCCACAAAACTCGTCTCCACCACCCTCACCCCTGCCGCCTTCCCACCCTTGCCCCTCAATCCCCCACACGACGCCGCCACAGGCAGTGCTCTTGATGGCGGTTCTGCTGCTGCTGCTTCTTCTGTGGCTGCTGTTGCTGCTGCTGATGAAGGTGCTCCTAACGAGGTGTTACTCTCAGTTGCAGCTGTTGCATGCCCTGCATCCCCTACACGCCCTGCTCCACAGCTCTGCATATCCCACACCACCCTCTGCATGTCCCCTCCACAGACACCACCATTCTCCCCTTCACACTCCCCACCAACCCTCCGCCTCTTCCTATTAGCCACTGCGACAGCCATCCCTCCCTCCACTCCTCCCTCACCCAACCGCTCCCCTTCCTTCTGCTGCTGCTGCTGCTGCTGCTGCTGCTGCTGCTGCTGCTGCTGCTGCTGCTGCTGCTGCTGCTGCTGCTGCTGCTGCTGCTGCTGCTGCTGCTGAATTTCTTTCTGTGCAAGCGCATGTGCATGGGAGCCGGGGTGGCAAGTTGCAGAGGAGAGGATGGGGAAGAAGAGGTGTGCGAGGGGGTGTGCAGCACACTCTATGGCACACCGCTCCACCACCAGCCGCCCCTGCCGGTGCAGCACGCAGTGCCCGTACCCTGACCGCACTGTCACGTTGATTAACAGCGCTGACGCTGAGAAGTCCAGTGCGCTGACAAATAGGACGGCGAGGATGAGGGGTTTGGAGGAAAAGTCGGCGGAAAAAAGGGGGAAAGTAGGAGAAGGAAAACAGAGAAGAATATGAGGGAAAAATGTTTTGCAGATGTTCCCAACTCTCCATTTTGGACCACCTCCGCAGAAATAGGAGAGGAGGTTGGGTTGGGAGGGGGCCAGAGGCCAAATTGGCACCCTCTTGGAAACACGAGCTAATGTTGTAAAGCTTTCTACCGCTTCCAACCGCACTTGCTACCTCTCTAGGCAGCTGCTCTCACCTCTCGGCCCACTTTGGGCTCTCGAGAACCGTGTCTGCACATGTCATGCCCGCTCCCCTCTGATAAGAGTGGGAGGCCAAGGAGAGAGGTTAGAGAGGAGAGGAGAGGAGAGAAGGGATGAGAGAGGGGAAAGGAGAGGGGAGAGGGACGAGGAGAGCGGAGAAGAGAGAGGAGAAGAGAGAGGAGAACGAGACTCATAAATTGCCCACACATCAACTGGCAAGCCATTGTATGGCATGGAAAGACAGGCAGCGAACTGAGAGGTGGAACACAACAAGCGATAAAGCTAAACTCATACCGTCTCCCCTCCACTCCCTTCAACCCTACCCCTCCAAAGACCCATCCCACCCTCTCCTCTTTCTCCCTGCCACTTCCCAGTTCCCCCCTCCAATTCCCCATGTTACAATCCGCCCCTCAACCCCCCACCCCCTTCTCCCCCCTTCCAACGCACCAGGCACAGCGGCTTGTCCACGACCACACTCTCCACTGCATGCACGGCAATAGGCCTAAAAACCTGTGATTCGACTCACAAGTCGCCTTGCTTCATTGCATTCACTTCACATCCTTCCCCACCCCTACCAACCCACCAGGCACAGCGGCTTGTCCACGACCACACTCTCCACTGCATGCACGGCGCCTGCTGCCAATAGGATGGTGTCGCCCGGACTGGCGCGCACGGGATGACAGGGGAGAAGGAAACGGATGGGGCCGTGGGGGGGGGCGGGGGGTGGGGGGGGAGGGAGGGGGGATGAGGTACTATTATTGTGAAAAAAACATTATGGAAGGTAGGCAGCGTTACATGGAGTGCAATCAGCGGAGCTGCGGAAGGGGAGGAAGAGGGAGGAGGGAGGAGGGAGGAGGGAGGAGGGAGGAGGCTGAAAATTCTGGGGGTAGGAAAAACAGGGGGTCTGACAGGGGGCAGACTACGCTGCCTTGACGAATCATCTTGTCTAGTGTCAAAACGAACAACACACACATTGCTGGTAGAAAAATAGGGTCCTTATAATCACGCATCTGATAGTACTTCGCCACGCACCGCGCAGCTCTGACCGCAAGTGCCAACGACGGGAAGACACGTGGCAGCATGTCGTCAACCTCGTCGTCTGCCTCCCCGCGGAGAGGCGGCGGGAGGGATTGTGCGTGCGCCGGGGGTGTCGCGCGCGGGGGCGGAAGCGGGGGGAAGGCGGAAGGGAGGCTTGCGCGGAGAGGGTGAGGGGAGAGGGCGGAGTCAAGCGAGCGGCGGAGGTGGTGACGTGGCGCGGAGAATCGGCGGGAGAAGCGGAGCGGGTCCACGTGGATCCACATGCGGCGATCGGCGGCAAGATGTTGCCATCTGCGGCACACACGGCCCGCGTGGAACCGATCTGCCAATAACGGAGATGAGATAGGAGGTACGATAGGGAGGGTCGGAGGGGAGGAAGGACTATGAACATAACGAAGACGCGCCGCGCCGCTGATGCGGAAGCAACATCTGACGCGCCTCGAAGTTCCCTTCGCATACGCACAAAAAAAAAAAAAAATCGAAAGACAAAATCAAGTGGTAATCATTTTTCCTTCTGACGCGCAACGTTCTGACACACTGCTCGTTATAATCACCTGGAAGCGGTGCTAGGAAGGAGAAGACGAGAAGCAGACACGCGTCGTCGAGGCAATCCATAGTCGTTGCGCTGCACCCTCCGCCATCCCCGCCCGCCACCGCCGCGCACGCGGAGGCCTTCCGCCCACCCCGCGCAACACCTGCGCTTTCATGCGCGGGCTCCGCCAGCGCGCATGCTTCCGCCTGCGCAGGAAAGCCCAACGGCCAATTATCCATGACGCGAGGAAGCGGTGATATACTATTACTGCGTACTGCAGTCTGATGAAGGAACCGCGTGTCAGATTCCTTCTATTCGAGCTCTTCAGATGATCATGCGGGGGCAACACATCAACAAAGAAGTCCCAAGGGGGAATTTGAGGAGGTAGCGCAGTGGTGGCTGGGTAGGGTGCGGTTGCACTGGTGGCGTGAGCATTGAGCGAGTGGGGGGAGGGGGGGGAGGGTTGGGGGAAGGCAGAGGTTGAGAGGACATTAGTTCATTCGTCGATGTTATTGGTAGATATTCCTGGAATTCCTTTACCGCGTATTGCGAGGGCTGGTTGGGCGCATCCTCGCCAAAGGGAGCTTCACTCGTGAACATTGTGAATTATCCATATTTTTGTGTTTCCTTCCTACTCACAGCTTTCTTGTTTCACAAACTCAGCTGGCAATGTTCACACATAATCTCACCACAAGGTCCTATACTGAATAGATATGTTTTCAAATGAAACAATTTGTTGTGACAAGTGGCTCACTCTGCAATGGAGATTTTGAGAAGAATACAAAACTGTCAATTTTCACAATCAAGCTCGTGGCTGGAACATGACAGATGCTCCATCTCTCCTACACGAAATATACCGTGATTGTCCATACCTAGAGTATCTATGATGTTCCTACCACTTCCTCAAATGCCTCCTGGTGTCAAAACTTCCCACCAATCATTCTCCCTGAAATCACTCCACTAGCCCCAGAGAATCCTAAATACAGATTGCTGTTTGTAGTCACCTGGAGCGATCCAACCAGCTCCGCCACGTCAGCAGCTGACACCATCACAGCATTGGTGAGTGACCAGGAAGCAGCGCTCATGAGCTGCCACGTGCCAGGGAGGTTCAAGACGACAGTGGAATCACTGACGCTGCAAGCATTTCCCTTGTAGATGGCCTGCGAGGCAGGGGCTTGGGCGATGCCTGACGCATATAGGTAGTAGGCAACTAGGTAATCTGAGCCGCTGCATGGAAAACGGAAGTAGCAACGGAGGGGAAGAGGGCTCAGAAAGAGTGTGAGGAGCTGTAATTAGCGAAGGGGTGCAACCAAATCAGTAGATGCGTTTGGTCAAACAAGCAAGAACTTCTTGAAGAGAAGGAGAAGAACCAAAAAGACAGAATGGTTCAAGAGAAGGCAAGAAGACGGGGTCTTACATCTTGAGGATTTCGATGTTGGCAGCGCCGGCCTGAAGAGAAAGCGGACCGTTGCACGACAGCAGCACCCCACGCAGCATGCCAGCCTGTTGGGGAAGAACATCCGCCAGGCTGCTAATACTGCCGCTCAAAAGCCCGTTAAGAGCGCCACTAATCACTCCGTTGAGGGCGCTGTTGTTTAGAAGGTTGCTGAGGGCCGTGGTGACCGTTTCGTTCAATGCCGTTGTCACGTCGGTTACGGTTCCGTTTAGGGCTCCGTTTAGTGCTCCATTTATGGTGACCTGCAGCAGGAGCGCGTTCACCTTCCCGGCGAGTGACGAAACGTTTGCGTTGATCCCTGCGACTCTCTGCGTCACAGCAGCTATTCTCTGCGACAGCCGCTGCTGCAGCGACGTAGGCTTTCCAGCCGCGCGAATTGATGAAAAACCGGCTGAAAGTCCCGCCAAAACCGCCAGGTCCTTGTTCAAAGCGTCGACGCTGGATCTGATGCTGGAAATGTTGGCCTTGATTGCTGACACTTGAGAATCCAGGCCTGCCGCTGCCGCTGCCGCTGTAGACACGTTCGCAAACAGGACAAGGTTCACGTTTGCGAGGCTCCCGTTCAGAGCAGCGAGGCCGGCTTTTAGCGCGGATATCTGTAATTGAAGAGCGGCGTTTGCAGCTGCCGCGTTGTCATTGAGACGAGCTCCGAGCTGCCCTAGCCTTCCCTTCAATGCCGCGTCAATAGAAGCGACTTGACCGTTTAGGGACGACTGGAGGTCGTTGAGTGTGGCGCTGACTGACATGGACAGGTTTTGTCTAGCGGCAGAGGCTAATTCAGAGGGTTTGAGGGCCGCTGGGAGGCGGTTGGTGGGGAGTACGCCAGGAACGAACCTCGTGGCGCCCGTTGCTCGTAGCATGAGGGCTGCAATTTCGGCGAAACAAGCAGTAATGAGTAAGGTCTCAAAATTATACGTGATTTTAAACGACAGATTCCGAAATAAGGACATGTAGTGACTTCCTGATCTGAAAACGCAAGTTGCAACAATGGCTCACCTGTGACGAACAGCGTAATCGCCAGTGTGACAGAAGCACTTCGTGCCATTGCAGGAACCGTGAGCTGGTTATGCTACTCGTTGACGAAAACCACTGAAGAGGCGACGACGATGAAAACGATAGTTCGTTGTGAGAGCAAGCTAGGGCTTACGAAGATGATGTTGAATACTGAATGGAGAGCAGTTGTGGCTGATTTGATGTTTGATGTCAAACGATTTTCTGCTGAATTTATATGCTGCTGGGGGATTGGAATTTGGGAATCGAAGCAATCAGTGCGGTGCGCACCGCTGATTGCGAACAGCTCATTGGTTGTTTCGCGCCTCCGTCGAGTCGCACGCGGAGAGTCAGCTGCTTGGCGAAGCCAGGGGAGGGCCTGTCGGCCTTCGGTAGGCTGGTGGTACCGACGGACCGTCAGGAACATCAACGGCGCTGAACGGCGACGAAAAGCGACGAGGCTGTGCCTGCCCGTGTCATGGCTCCTGGTTACCCTATGCGACGATATGGGACGGTGTGGCAGGCTGTCGTGGAGGTGGTTACCTAATCTCGGTCGAGTAGCCGGTTGCGAAATCAGGGCACCTGCTCCGACCTAAGCGACACTGGCATCCAGCCTGCGAGCGACTCTGTCATGCCCATAGGGTTGAGCTTTGGAGGTGGACGGGGGTGGAAGAGATGTGCTTGCTGATCACACACATCCCAGGGCATGGCACGGCAAGGATTGCAGATTTGCCTGCAGTCACAAACCCAAAAAACTTATGGGTCTCCTACACACACTTGTACCAAGGTCTTCCACCACTGTACTGTACAGTGCTCGAATCCAACTCAATTTACTCAACACTAAGCACTCCTCATTGTGATCCACCACAGGAGGAGACAGC